>PVLC010005977.1:0-72385 GCA_004027655.1 Graphiurus murinus
GTTTTTTATGATTGCCATTCTGATTGGAGTTAGGTGAAATCTCAAGGTAGTTTTGATTTGCATCTCTCTGATTGCTAATGATGTGGAACATTTCCTCATACATTTATTGGCCATTTGTATTTCTTCTTTTGTGAAGTGTCTATTTAGATCCTTTGCCCATTTTTTGATTGGGTTATTTGCTTTCTTAGCTGTGATTTTCGTGAGTTCTTTGTATATCCTAGATATTAGACCTCTATCCGAAGAGTAACTGGCAAAAATCTTCTCCCACTCTGTAGGCTCCCTGTTTAGGTACTTGTCTGGGAATGAACCTACCATATGATCCAGCAATACCACTTCTGGGTATCTACCCAAAAGAATGGAAACCAAACTATCAGACCAGCATATGTGTATCTATGTTTATAGTTGCACAATTCACAGTAGCTAAACTATGGAAGCAGCCAAGATGTCCATTGACAGATGAATGGATTACAAAACTATGGGATATGTACACAATGGAATTTTACTCATCTATAAAGAAGAACAAAATCATGTTATTTGCAAGGAAATGGATGCAACTGGAAAACATTATGTTAAGTGAGATTAGCCAGTCACAAAGAGTAAAGAAGTATATGTTCTCCCTAATATGCGGATGCTAGGGAGAAGATGGGGCATAAAAGGGTCTCCAAATGAAAAAGGAGAGATTCTCGAAAGCAAAGAAGTTGATTTAACCGAAGGGGTTGGATGGGGGGGGGGGCACACTAATGTATATCAAGGTTACTAAACTGAACTTGAGAGGGAGGGAGGGTGAGGGAGCGGGGTGGGAATTTGGGGAAGGGGTCAAATGAGAATTTTGAGCACATATATCATTATCAATTTGTACCTAACAAAGATGTATGCTTTCAATGTATGAATAAAAATAAAAATTTAAAAAAGCAAACAAAACTATTCATATTTGCATAATGCATGTTAAAAGTAAGGGTCAGTGCTGATCAGTAGCCTAGATGTAAGTAATACCTATAATGATATTTCCTGATAATAGTCTGCCTATTTATACAGGTCTTAAATTCCTACATTGATTTTGTTTTAATGTCTTCCTGAGATAGTAATACAAATTTAATTAAAAAATTGAAGTGAATGGTAACTGTAATCCACAATTTGATTTGTCAAACATCACTGCTATTTACTTCCTTACATTATTGATTATAGTGGGACCATGTTTTTCCTTTAATTGTGGTTTTTCAAACTATAGTAGATAATATATATTACTTATGTTTCTTTCTTGTTTTGGAAACATAACTAAGTTAATATCTAAATTCTAAAAGGTGGCACATGATACAGAAACAGTTCTTAGTATCAACTTCCCATTCTTCTTTCTGAGATGCCCTGTATTAGAGTACTTTTTTTTCCATTTTAAAGTAATATTTGGATGACAAAAATCACTTGAGAGTTTTTTTGCAGTCCTGAGGAAGTAGCATTGTTTTGTTCATGAATGGAAAAACTACTTTGTCATTAAAGTCAAATCAATGTCTCATCCAAAATTCATTTAATTCTCAATAAACCTATTGTCCATCATTATTCCATCTCATTAAGAGTAAAAGATCTCACAATGCTCATTTGTGTAAAACAATTTTCAGTTTTACAACCTTGCTCAAGCCATTAACCTTTGTGAGTTTATTAGTGTCTCTTTTTCATGAGACTTCAGAATACAAGCTTTTTGATACCCCTCTTCTGCAAATTTTTTTTATCTTATGTAATATAATATGTTGATACAAGAAAAAGAGATAAGCCCTTAAAATCTCCTTCAAGGGTTTTAAGTAGGTAGCGCACATAATTTTGTAGATTGGTTAATTTATTTGGATGATTTTCTTAGATAAGACATTTTAGGGTACTGTTGGAAAGTGAATAACAAAAAAGAATGGTGTGTAAATTGGTGACAGAAACTCTTTGTAAGGAAATAACCACCAAAAGCAGGGGAGAGATATATGACTCAAAAATGTGCAAGAGATAGTAACTCAGGAATGGCTAGATCCAGAGACATAGATACTCCATCCAGTCTCATTTTTAATCTCTCAGCTATGTATTTCTATGTGACACTGTGATTGCTAGGCAACTTTAAAACCTATGGCAATATATTATCCTTTCAGGCGTAATGAATTCATTATCCATGTGATCATGGCAACTGAGTCCCTTTCTAGAAACTATCTTCAATTGAGGACAGCCACCTTTTCAAGGACATGTCTTTGCTCTGGAAGCAGCCTGTCACTGCTGAATGACTGCTCAAGGTGGGGAATAAACATCTTTGCCTCAAGTGGGAATTTCTGTAGGGCTCCCAAATTTGAATTTTCAAGGGTCAGTTGAGATTTTTGTAACTCCTTCCATCTCAATTCTCCCTCTGCCTGATTCCAATTCCTTTACTCTCCTTCAATAATTGATCCTGAGGATAGTCCTCCATAAATTACCTGAACACATACTTCTGACAAAAGACTTTTTTCTGGGTAATGATATCAGGGGTACAGCTCTAGAATTTTGTATTCCTAGCTTCAGTTTCAGTAGTAAAAGCATCTCTTTCATATTCTCCTTATAGCTTAGCTTGATCCACATGTCCATTGTGAAGTCCTCATTTCATATAGCAGGAAGACATTTAGCACCAGCCAGATAATATGCTTATCTCAAGAGCTATTGCAGTCTGGGATGTGAGAATTAGACAATCCCATCCAAAGGCATGTTGTGAAAATAAGAGAATGATGGTTCTCCAGAGATACATTAAGGCCAGTTACAGAAAAAAAATAGATTGGATGATGAAGAATAAAAAACATCACATATGTACTACTAAAGAGGGATTCCATTTTTTTTTTTACCAATTCTATTTGCAATATGTCTTGGTACCTAAGTCTTTTATTAAAATGAATAATAAACATAATATTAGCTGACAATTACTGAGACACCTAGAAATTATACTATGTATTTTAATTATATTATAGTATTCTATTTTCACAACTGAAAACCAAAAGCAAATTTCTTTTTTTACAGACAAGTAAACTGAGACTCAGTAAGGGTAAATAAATGCCTAAGATAACATAATTAGTATTTAATATTAATTTACCACATCTTCTTTGTTCCTATCATAATCCACAATTAAATTTCTTCATAAAGACAGCAGAGTTTCTGTGGTAGATTGTGTTACTCCCTTTGCTGAATGCAAGACCTCTTGTCCAATTTGATTTTTTTTAATAGAAACTTTATGTATTGCAATTCAAGAGCCTTGAAATCTAGTATATGGCTTACCATATATTTTTTCAATTTGTCATAGTATTTTCAATACCCTAGATAGAGAACATTTCACAGAATGGGTTTCAGCATGAGAAAAACATATAGCAGACCCAGAAATAGATATTTAGCATTATTAAGAAATAATAATTTATTCATAGACTTATAAAATCAAAGATACAGTTAGTAATAAGCATTGTGCATTTTTAAGGAGAACTTTCTTCATAAATTTTTGAGTTTTTTAAAATAAATACTAAATGGTCAGATATTTAGAAATATGACACCAATCAGATACATGCCATAATTATGAAAAAGGTGAATTCATGTAAGGATATAATAAATTTGATAGTTAAACATGTTTTATTAAAGTAAGATCTAAGAATTATGAGTCAGAGTAAATTTCCTAGGAGCACACCATTCTAAGATACATTTGTTTCCTTTTGATTGATGAGGCTGGATTGATTGATCAAGGTAAAGCAATGTGCACAATGTATTTGAATTTTGCATTTCTATTGCACAAACACATATGCCTTCTTTTTCTAGGTGCAGATAATGCTAATATATTATTTTGTTCAATAAAATAGATAGTATCCCTTTTACAAATGAGCTACTTAAGCTCAGAAATATCAAAGTTTCCAATTTCACACAATTGATGGATTTCATTTTGAAACCAAATATTTCTGTTTTTGAATTCATATCTTCTCAGTAGGTATTTAACCCATTGCTGACAAGATAGAAAATAAATGTTTAGTTAATTGTATATAATTAAGCAAATTAATAGATGACAAAAACTTTACCACTAATGTTTTAATCTGAAACTGGATTTATTCCATTTGAAGACTTGATCTCTTTAAACAACCAATTATCTCATATTCTTTCTCAATATTCATTCTTAGTAATATGATTTATGATTTAGAAATAGAAATTGTGAATTCTCTATACATATTACTATATTTTTATTTTAGAAAAATATTGCTATCCCCCCCAAGGAATACATGGGATATACCTACTTTTAAAACAATCTTTGCCATAATTAAATTAATTGACTATTTTGTGCTAAGAGTCTACATTGACCATTTGATGTCACCAGTAGAGATTGGGATTTCCAATTCTTTTTGGAACTTACTCACTTTAGAATACAGGGAGAAAGTGACATACTTTTTATGCAAGAAAGTTACACACTTCTTAAACAATCTCCCTTCACAAATGTTTCATGTGTCACTCTGCTTCTATCTCAGAAATGGAAGCTGTCTTTGAATTCTCTTTCTTCTTCACGCCTATTCATTCAATGAGATGAAATTTTCTATACATAGTCAATATCTTTTAAGTTTGGCCATTCCTCTCTAGTTTTAGAGTCCCTACTTATACCAGAGTAAGCAATTTGACTGAAGCAAACAATCCTAACATCCCTGTGGCTTAGCAAAGTAAGAGTTTATTTCAGTGTAGCTCTTCTAGGAGGTTATCCTTTGGAGAGAAATCTGGCTTTTTTTTTTTTTGGCTCTTTTATTTAGAGTCCTTCAAAAACTGCTACATTGATGAAAGAGAGAAAAAGAAAAGGATTATGTGAAACATTTTGTATTCAGGCAGAAAATCATGCTTTCTCTTATGCCAAATATTACACTCCCAGAAAATCTCTCACATAGTCCATGAAAAGTTGAAGTTATACCTGGGGAGTTACAGTTGATTTCTTTAACCAGAGGATACAGAATAAGAAAACAAGTTCACTGAGCACAAACCATTATCTCAGTCACACCATTTACAGAATTAGTTAATACTTCCTGAATTACTATGGTGCTATTTTTAATTTTATTTTTATAGACATCCCATAGTAGTTTATTTCTACATTTGAAAAAATCTTAGTAGTCATCTCATCTCTTCATACAGTATATGCAATAAAACATATTATGTTGACCTACTTTAGCTGTTATATCCAATTAACAGAAAGACACCAAGATTGATGCATATATAAATAATTTAGATGCTATTTTAAGTATATTTATTACAATATGTGGTTTGCAAGAAAAACTAAAGTATATATATACATATATATGTATATATATGCATATATATGTATATATATATGTAATATATATATATATATATAGTGATAAAAATCCAAATAATTATTTTAGGAATAAGTAAGTCCTCACAACTTAGCATCCAGAGAGACAGAGAGATCAATATAAAGACTAACAAAAATATAATGATATTCAACTGGGAGAAGGGGATACTGGAGATTGAGCCCAGGCAAGATTATATCCCCAGTCTTTTTAATTTTATTTTGAGATAGGTTTTCATTAAGTTGCCCAGGCAGACTCCAAACTTGTGATCCTTCTGCCCCAGCCTTGTAAGTGGTTGAAACATTACTCATTTTAAAAATTTTGAATGTTTTCATACCAAGTAAAAACTGTAGGTAAATAAACAAAGAAGATATTTTCTATTTAGTGAGTAACCTTGATTAGGGTGTCCTAACAAAGATGTCTGCTTACAATGTACGAATAATAATAAAAAAAGAAGATATTTTCTATGTAATTTGATTTAAGATGTAAATAACTCCTCTAGAAAATCTTTATGTAAATTGATTTCTAATTTTTACTTCTAAAATATTTATGAAATAAGTTTCTCAAAATAAATATTTTTTCTTTAGAAAATTAGTGCATTAACCCTTTATCACTCGTTTAAGTTGTCATGATGCACAAAAATATAATGTAGTAGTTTGAGGTATGAGGATAAGAAAAGTACAGAAAACACACTACAAAGAATATGTGATTATCCCATGGGTCTAGACATCCAGGACTGAGAGTAGTACACAGTTGGTCCAGGGAAATATAAAGAGAAGATGTGAACACAAACATTCCATTTAATTCCATTTTATATGACTGAGATTAGTAGTGTGTATATTAAAATAATTATTTCGCTGATATTTACATTTATTTTTCGCTACATATTTTCACCTTTCTGTAAAAGAATGTAGATACAATATACAAACAACAACAATTCCAGTATGTTAGGATGTTGACTGTCATGGCAGCTCCACCTTTCAAACCACAAGAAGAATGAGGTTAGTATCTGGGGTGTGTTTGGCTATAGAAATATTGGGCAAAATTTCTGCATGGATTTTTCTAATTTCTAACTCAACAGAAAAAAATAGAAGCAATTGAAGCCTTGAGGAATTAGAGTTAATGCATAAACTTTTATCACAATATTTAATATCTAATAATACTGTCATAATATATAATATAGTATTTATAATATTATAATTATAATACTGTCATAATTACAATGAAAAGTAATTAAGCTATACATTAATTTTTAAAATTTTTTAATCACTTTGTTTCATTTTTAGCATTTTATTTTAATCCTATCCTTTGTTTTCTCATTATGGGTTTTACATACTAAACATATATTTATCATACAACGTGCCCTTTTAGAACCATACCAAGAGAGAATCTTAAATATAACAAGAGTAAAAGATCAAGTGGCATTCAGAGATAAAAAATAAAAATCATTTCAGATTTCTCAAACCAAGTCCTGAAAGCCAGGAGGGCCTGGAGCAACATAATACAAACTCTGAAAAGAACAAACAAAACAATACAAAAAAAAACTTCCAGACAAGACTACTCTACCCAGCAAAGATAACTTTCAAATCTGACAAAGAAACAAAAATATTTCATGACAAATAAAAGCTGAAAGATTTTATGTCTTCCAAACAGAACTAGAGAAAAATACTCAAAGAATAAATTAAAAAGAAGAAATAAAAATAAACACCAGGCTAGAAAAAAAATGATTTCCACCAAATGAATGACTAAGCAAAGAACAAACACTATTTCAAACAGAAAATACAATTCACAATGATAGGAGTTAAAAATTATCTCTCAATAACTACATTGAATATCAATGGCCTAAACACCCCAATTAAAAGACATAAAGTGGTAAAAAGAATTAAATATCATAATAAGTCTACATGCTGCCTGCAAGAAATGCCCCTTATAGGTAAAGATATTCACAAACTAAAAATGAAGAGCTGGAATAAGGTAATCTACGCAAATGAAAATAGAAACTCAACATATCAAAAATTTTGGAACACTTTGAAGGCAAATTCAAAAGAGGAAAATTCATAACATTGAGCACTCACATAAGAACAGAAAATCTCCAAATAAACAACCTAATGACATACTACAAATCCCTTGAAAAACATGAAAAACCTAACCCCAAAGCCAGTAAAGACAGAAAATCACTAAAATCAGAGCAGAACCAATGAAGTAGAGAAGAGCAACAACAACAACAAAATACAAAAAATAAACAAAACCAAAAACTGGTTTCTTGAAAAGATAAATGAGATAGATAAATCATTAGCAATCTAACCAAAATATAGAATCAACTCAAATTACTAAAATAAGCAATGTAAAAGAAGGTAATATCACTACAAACAGCATGGAAATCCGGAGATATCATCAGAAACTATTTTGATTACCAATATTCCAACAAAATAGAAAACCCGGAAGAAATTGACAAGTTTCTAGACACATAGAACCTTCCTATATTCCTCTTAAATAAAGAGAATATAGAAAAATTTAAACCAACCTATAGCAATCAAAGAGATAGGAACTTCAATAAAAAGCCTATCATCCAGGTTCTTTATTGAAAAGACTAGGTCCAGATGTTTTCCCAGCCAAGTTTTATAAAACCTTTATAAAATATCTAATCCCAATATTTCCCAATCATTCCATGAAATAGAAAGAGACAGAACTTTCCCAAACATATTCTATGAAGAGAGCTTCACATTAATACCAAAACTGAATAAAGACACCTTAAAAAAAGACAACTACAGGACAATATCATTGATGAACTTAGATGCATAACATAAACAAAATGTTAAAATTCCATCAAAAATGTACATACTATGACCAAGTCAGGTTCATTCCAGGGATGCAGGCTGGTTCAACATAAGAAAAACAACCAATGCAATTCACCACGTAAACAGTACTAAGGACCAAAATCACATGATTATTTCAATAAAGACTGAAAATACATTAAACAAAATCCAACATCCATTCATGCTACAAATACTACAGAGGATTAGAATAGAAGGAATATATCTCAATATTATAAAGTCAATATACAATAGAACCACAGCCAACATCATATTGAATGGGGAAAAACTGTGGGAGTTCCCCTTAAAATAAGGAACAAGACACAGATGTCCACTATGATCACTCCTTTTCAATATATTTCTTGAGACTCTAGTCAGAGCAATATGGCAAAGGAAGGAAGTCCAAGGAATACAAATAGGAAAAGAAGAACTGAAATTATCATTTATTTGCAAATGACATGATCCTATACTTAGAAGATCCAATAAACGACCAAAATACTTTTAGAACTGATTAACAAATTCAACAAAGTGTCTGGATACAAAATCAATATAAAAAATAGAAGCTTTTCTATACATCAGCCATAAATCCACTGAAAAAAAATACAGAAAATAATTTAATTCACAATGCCCTCAAAACCCATAAAATACTAAGGAATAAATCTAACCAAGGCGGTAAAAGACCTCTACAATATAAATTATAAAACATAAAAGAAAGCAATTGAAGAAAATCTTAGAAGATGGAAGGATCTTCCATGATCTTGGATAGGCAGAATAAATAACAAATGGCTGTCCTATCAAAAGTAATCTACAGATTCAATGCAAACCCTATTAAAATTTCATGGTCATTCTTTACAGATCTAGAAAAATCAGTTCTTAGACTTTTATGAAAGAACAAAAGACCCAGAATAGCCAAAATGATTTTCAGCAATAAGAACCATACAAGAGACATCACAATACTGACTTCAAACTATACTACAGAGCCATAGTAATAAAAATAGCATTGTATTTGCGTAAAAGCAGACACATAGACCAATGGAACAGAATAGAAGATTCAGAAACAAATCTTCACACTTAAGGACAACTAAATTTTTACAAAGGGGCCAAAAACACACACTGGAAAAAAGATAGCCTCTTCAAAAAATGGTGTTGGTAAAATTGGTAATCCATATGCATGAAAATAGAAATAAATCACACTTTCTCACCCTGCATAAGAGTCAATTCAAGATAGATCAAAGACCTGGAAATTTGATCAGAAATTTTGTAGTTACTTGGAGAGAGCATAGAATCAACACTCTAACATAGAGACAGAGCTAAAAACGTCCTCAATAAGACTCCAAAGGCACAAAAAATTAAAATGAAGATTAATATGTGAGATTGCATAAACTGAAGAGCTTCTGTGCAGGAAAGAAAACATTCAAGAACCTCAAGAGAGAGCTGACAGAATGGGGGATCTTTGCCAGCTATTCCTCCAATAGAGGACTAATTCTAGAATATACAAATAATTCAAGAAATTTACCACCTCCCCAAAATAACCCAATCAGATTATCATAGTAATACAGTAATACATGCATATCTATGTTTATAGCCACACAATTCATAATTATCAAACTATTGAACCAGCCAATATGTCTGTCAACAGATGAATGGATTAGAAAATTATGAGATATATACATAATGGAATTCTACTCAGCCATAATGAAGAAAAAACATGTAATTTGTAGGGAAATGGATGAAGTGGAAAATATGCCATGTGAGATTAGTCAGTCACAAAAAAGTGAAAGATCAGATGTTTTCCTTCATATAAGAAAGGTGGGGAGAAATTGAAACACAGGAGGGACCCTGAAAATAGAGAAACCTTAGTGAAGGAGAGGACCTGACTGAGGGAGATAGAGTGTAGGAGGAGACTTGAAGAAGGAAACAATTCAATGGGCATGAAATACATACACAAACTTACAAATCTCTCAAAATGTTGTGCATGGTGAGGTGGGAAGTAGGAGGAAGTGTGGTGGGAACTGGGGGAGGGCTCAATGAGTTCTGTGTGCATGTATACCTCTATCACCCTGAACTTCATCAAAATATATAATTACAATACACCAATAAAAATAAAACATAAAAAAAGATTCTTGAGACTCTTGTAGCAGAAATAGTACCTGCATTTTAAAGAAGAAACAACATCATAGAAACTGAGCAAATCACCTACATCATATAGCCAGAGAAAGATACTGATCGAGTCCAATACTGTGTAAATTTAAAGCTTTGCACTTTTTGTTATTTTAATTCTGTCACATGATTTTAAAATGTAAGGAGATATTTCTACAAATGTCTATAATGCATTTAAATGTGCAAAAAGTTATTTTGAAGCTTCTGAAGTCTCAGAATTGCACCTCTTTTCACTTCTAACACTCTCCTCAGGCATCTCATCAACACATAAGGCTTTCTTTGCCCTCTGTCAGCCAATCACTTCTAATGTGTACTCAGTAACTCTCTTCACATCTATATATTTGATCAGGTTATATTGCTGTTTTTAAATGCAGGATAAAAGTCAAAATCCTAAAGAAATTCTGTAATATTCTACAAGGTTTTGTATTTGTCTTTCTTTCATGCACCATCCTCACACTTTTTTCACTGTTGTCTTTTCCAAATTCATTGTTTCTCAGTCATGTTACATATCTTCTAATGCAGGTCGCTATGACAGAAAATAAATCTACTCTTATTTCCCTACCACCATTATCCCTGAAACACATATACTCACACACAGGCACACAAATGTATACACACACCCTGACTCATACACACCAATACACATACTCAAGCTTTGGTGTGGTGTTTTACTTAGCGTTCTCTCTGCTGTGACACCAAATGCCTGATGACCACAACTTAGAGGGAGATTTATTTGCTGATAGTTCACTCCATGTTAGGCCAGGTGAAGTCTACAGAGCTCAGGGGATAGTGGCAGGAGGTAGAGAGAGAGCACAAGGGCTCTGCTCTCATGTCATGGATGCTAGAAGCAGAGAAAGCTAGAGAAGGGGGTCTACATTGCATAGTCTCCAAAGCCACACCCTCATTGCCCACCCCTCCAGTTACACTCGGCCTGTCTAGGTTACCACCCCACAAATCAATTACAATGGATTCATCTACTGATGAGATTAGAATCCTTGCGTTTCAATTATATCACCTCTGAACACCAATAGATGAGCTCTTCAGGAAACATTCTATAGCCAAACCATAATAGGTGGTTAATAGTTTTATTCTAATTATCAACACACATTAGTTGTACAAATTCATGGGCTCCCTGTGACATTTATGTGTAAGCATATATCATGCCTTGATCATGTTCACCTTCCCTTCCCTTCTCTCTTGCCCTACTTGCTCTTCTTCCCCTTCTAGTCCCCTTCTCTTAAAGTTCTTATTCCTCATTCCAGTATTTTTCTTTTAACTTCCTACATATGTGATAGTTAATCTGGTTTGTCAACCTAAGATTATGGGTGTTTGGGTGTGTGACTTTGGGTGTTGATGAGATGATTGGCTGATGAGATGATGATGGAAAGGCAAACTGAAGGGGGAGTACTGCCCAAGATGTAGGCAGCACTGTTCTTATAGGTGCAAGACTTGGGTAAAAGCTGTGAGAGAGCCGGGCGTGGTGGCGCACGCTTGTAATCCCAGCATTTGGGAGGCTGAGACCGAAAGATCCGGGTTCGAGGCCAGCCTCAGCTACCTAGTGAGGCACTCTGCAACTTAGTGAGACCCTGTTTCAAAATAAAGAATAAAAAATAGGGCTGGGGGTATAGCTCGGAGGTAGAATGCCCCTGAGTTCAATCCCCAGTACTAAAAAAAAAAAAAAAAAAAAAAAAAAAAAGCTGAAAAAAGCTGTGAGAGTCACGTGTGGTTCTTCCTAAGAAAAATACGTCTGCTCTCCTTGGGATATCAGCCCTTAGCTCTTTAAACTGGACTTTCACCATTTTTCTCTGGAGAGTTTTCTGACCTTTCCATCTTGGACTGGGACTGTATTATCTAGTGGTTGCTCCAATTCTGAAACTTCAGCTCTTGGATCACTAGACCAGCTGCTGATTACTCTGGCTCTGTGCATGCAGCAGCCATTTGGGACTGCAATGCTTTAGACTGTAAGTTTATTAGGCAAATCCCCTTTTACCACATAAAATACTGTGAGTTTCAGCAAACCCTGAGTAATAACAACAGGAGAGAAAATATGAGATACTTGACTTTCTGGGTCTAGGGTCCAGTTTATTTTGTTCAACATTATGTCCTTTGCTTCCATTCATTTTTCGGCAAATTATGTGGTTTAATTCTTCTTTATGGCTGAATAGTACTCCATTATGTATATATACCATATTTTATTTATCCATTCATGTGGTTTTTTTAGCACTTTTACTGATTCAATATCTTAACTATTGTGAACAGTGCTATAATAAACATGGGTATGTGGGAATCTCCTTTGTATAGTGACTTCATTTCCTTTGAATACATAAACAGGAATGGGATAGCTGGATCAATTTGTATTCTATTTTTAGTTTTTTGAGGAGATTAATGCTGTCTTCCATAGTGATTACACTCATTTGTATGCCTACAATACTATATAAGGGTATTTTTTTTCCACATCCTTGCCAACACTTGTGATTTCTTTTCCTTCCTTCCTTCCTTCCTTCCTTCCTTCCTTCCTTCCTTCCTTTCTTTTCTTTTTCTTTCATTCATTTATGTTTTTCTTTCTTTCTTTTGGTGAAGTTTTTATTTGCATTTCCTTGATTGCTAATTATGTTAAACAATTTTTCATTTTTTTATTGGCCATTCGCATTTCTTTTGAGTAGTGTATATTCAGTTCAGTTGCCCATTATTTGATTGAGTTATTGCTTTTATCTGACTTATTGAGCATTCTACTTCAAAGATTTCTGTTTGCTTCTTTGTCAAAATATCTGTTGAAATCTCATTCATATCTTGCATTATCTTCTTTAACCCATTCAGTTATTCATTTGTATTCTTTTGGATTTTATTAAGTTTTTAATATATTTTGGTGCATTGTAATCATACAACATAATGAATTTCAGTGTGATAGGGACATACATGCACACAACACTTGGCGAGGTCCCCCTTGGATACCACTCCACTCACTCTCCTTTCCCATGCATGAAATTACATAAGTAAATATTTTGAGCAAGAATCAAGTATCATATAATTGTGTATACGCACATACCGTCATTTGAAATGTTTCCTTTATCAAATCTCTTTCCCCCTGCACCTCCCTCTCTTAGACTTCCTCCATTGATCCACTGGAGTTTCTCTTCCTTTATCTGTAGTCCCTCTTGTATCACAATTTTTCCCTATCTTCCACATATGAAAGAAAACATGACCTTTCACTTTCTGTGACTGGCTAATCTCACTTAGCATAATATTCTCTAGTTTCATCCATTTTTCTGCAAATGACATAATTTTGTTCTTCGTTATGGCTGAGCAAAATTACATTAGTGTGTATATCCCAAATATCATAATCCATTCATCTGTTCATGGGCAGCTAGACTATTTCCGTAATTTGGCTGTTGTGAATTGTGCCGCTATGAACAAGGATATGTATGCATGTAGCACTATAATAGTCTGACCTCAGTTTTTTTAGAAAGATACTCAGGAATGTTATGGCTGGATAATATGATATTTAATGTATATATACATATATATATAATGTAAGGATTTCATACAAATTACATAAGTAAATATTTTGAGCAAGAATCAAGTATCATAGTCCAGATATAAACAATGTACTGTGAGATTCAACTAAGTAATGTAATTACAATATGCTTTCTAAGTCTAAAATTGAGTTTTAATAATTACAAATGATAATCAGCAATAAACATTCAAAAATAGCACATCTATTCAAAGACTCAAAAAATAACATATGTGCCATTAAAAGCAAGACTATAATAGCAAGGTTGATCTTATGCTTTCTATATTGTAATTTTGTGCTATGTAAAAAGCAATCTATCTTCTCATTAGTTTTATTTATGTCTTTTTAAAACTTTTTGCCTGGCATTTCATCCACTTTGATAATTTTGGTATCCATTACTAAAGAATTTCAAACTTTGGGAGGTGTCCTATTTCCATTTTTTGTTTGTTTTTTATGTTTCTATGTTGAGATTTACAAATCTATTAGGATGGGTTTCTCTTCCACTTTTATGTGACAGCCTTCTTAGCAAGCAGTGTTCTCTTAAAGATAAGTCCTAGAAGCCGGGCGTGGTGGCGCATGCTCGCAATCCCAGCATTTGGGAGGCTGAGACGGGAGGATCCGGGTTCGCGACCAACCTCAGCCACCTAGTGAGGCCCTCCGCAACTTAGGGAGACCCTGTTTCAAAATAAAAAAATAAAAAAAAATAGGTCTGGGACTATAGCTCGGAGGTAGAATGCCCCTGAGTTCAATCCCCAGTACCACAAAAAAAAAAAAAAAAAAAAAAGATAAGTTCTAGGATACCAGTATCCTTTTTACCTTTTTATAGAGTTGTCCTTAATTCTAGTTGAATTTGTAACATTGTTTCCTTCCCTACGGAGTCTGACAAGAGTGGAGTCCTTCTGACATTTCAGGCAGATATGGTTTGGACATCAGAGTATGTGAGCATGTGTGGATACTCCCACAATGAGAATGAAAGCTCCTATAAGTTATTGGAGGTTTTCTTGGGTTCTGTTTATAATGGGTCTATTATTTGAAAGCAACTATTCTAGTGGCTGTTGTAATTATGATAATGTACCTGGAGCTTGTATCATCTGTTTAGACAATGATCCAGATCTAGTAGGAGAGGTATGGAGACTGGGGTTAAAGCACTCTCTTGGTGTCAATACTTTCCTAATTTTTAACAATGTGACATTTGATAGGACGTGGGAGTAACTGATCCTGAGAGTTCTCATAAGTGTAGAGTCCACAACAGTTGTGCTATTCTTCTCTACTATAGCTGTGGAGTAAGTATTCAGGAGCAGGACTTCAGAGGCCCTCTTGGTGTGCCTACTGAGAATGAGTCATGAGATGGGGTTTTGTTATTTAAGTATCTGCCAAGATTCTATTGGGGTAAAATCATGGCTGGAGTCAGGTGCAATTTCTGCCAACTGGGCTAAGAGCATACCTCAGCAGCAGAGTGCCTACTCTTTGTGCTCAACATTCCAGGCTAGACTCCAGCACCACAAAGAAAGAAGAGGGGACAAAAAGATATATGAATAAAGAAACCGAATAAAAACAACATCATCAGCAATACAACTGAAAAGAAATGAAGAAAAATAAAATAATACAAAAATTTAAAACATAATAAATGGACCAAAGGTAGCAGGAGAATACTAAAAAGTGGGGAAAGGGAGGAACACACACAAAAGAAAAAATAGATACTAATGAAGAAAACAAGACAAAAATAAAATAGCAATAACAAAAACATATCAACAAAAATAATAAAAATCTCCCCTCTACCAAGGTGCTTGAATGACAGGGCAAGAGTTGAAATTCAGTCTATGCTAATCAGATATTCTATTTGTGTCTTCTCAGTCTTGAGTGCCCTTTGGATAAAACAAAAGGCTGAGAGCTATTCACACTCCTCTTTTTTTCTTTTGTGGTGCTTGTCAGGTGACTAGTAGGAATGTTTTGTGCTGGAGTCAGCTGTAATTTGAAATAAGCTAGGGCAGACCACAAAAATCTCTAGATTCTAATTTTATCTTGAGCTATTTGAGTTATGCATTCTGAGAGTAGGGTAGACATTGAGGCCAAAATGTGTGAAGAAGATAGTAGAGAATACACAACTTCCCAAGCTTCTCTCGAGTTGCATTCTGGGAAGGTGGTGTACCCCTGTATACACCCAGACATTGACAGAGCTATGGAGTATCATAAAGCTGTCCTTGGGGCAGGGTGGATAGCCTCAATTTTCATGTGATCTGCCACCCATGGTTCTGGTACTCCCAGTCTTATCTCACACCACCATACATGACTGTTTGCTCCCCAGATTCCAATAGCTTGCTTGGAAAGCCATCAATTCCAAAAGCAAGCACCTTCTTTTTCCTGTACCTGCTGATCCCCAAAGCAGTAAGCTAAGACAATAGGGTTTCTCAATATAGTTCCCAGTTACAATACTGTTAGTGTTTCCTGGGAAGTGCAGAAAATTTCTTCAGAACCAGTTTACCATGCTAATCGTAGGTCTATTGTTTATTTAGCGTATATTTCTGCAAGATGCTGAATCCTGTGCCAGTGGTGTTTAACAAATGCTCCTTCTTTCTAATTTTCCCCAGATAAGGGGAAAATTAGAAAGGGGCACTCTCTCTCCCTATACATACTTCCATGGGATTGATTCTAGGGTGTTCTGTTTCATCCTCTAGTCTACCATCCAACATGTCTGGATTTCCCAAGTCTCTGTATGTCCACTGTTGAATTCAGCATTCTTTCAGAGTCACCCTCTTCAATGAGCAGCTACATTCCAGCTTTTTAAATTTTATTTCAAGAAGACAGAATTGAATGTTGGGGTGTCTGTAATCAGCCATCTTGGGAAATCCAGTGCTTAATTATTATCCTCAGACCTCATTTATAACATCACATTCTTATTATATCTCCTCCTGATCTACCCAAGACCAGGCTAAATCAATCCCTGATGCAGTGTAACAACATAGTAATTTTTTTTTTCAGAGCAATAGTTAGCTTACAATTGAGTATAGTTGCTTCATGATTGCCATGATGGAATGTAAGCTCTTCTGGGTCAAGACTGTCTTTTTTGTTCAATATTGTATCCCTCACACTTTGTACAGATTTGACACCATAGTGGTGATTAAATAAGTGAATGAATAAATGATTAAAATAAAGTAAGAATAATACAAAATTTTGTAAGATTTTAAAGGTTAGTGAGATTCACTCGAGTGATTATAGAAAGGTTCTATGAAAAGATGACAATATAAATGTTTTTTTAAAGTATATGGATACTTAGACAAAAATAGATGAATTGCTTTTCAGTTCAATCAAGGTTTGGTTTAGCAAAAAATAGAAAGTCCTTTAACAAAATAGTGAGAAATAAATTTTGGCGTTATTCCCAGTTGTAAACTGTATTTTCTATTCTTATATTGCAGAGTCAATCTAAAGACAAGAGAGCATAATTTTGCTATCTATCAATTGAATTCAACTGATACACAGCTATATATCAGAAATAATGGAATATATGAGTTGAAAGAATTCAGATATCAGCTAGTACTACTCTTTAGTTGAACAGATAAGGATGAAGTCAAGCTTGATGAAGACACAAAAAATTGCAAATGGATGAGTAATAAAATTGGGAGAAGAACACAGCTCTCTTCCTTGTTAAGTGCTATTGGTTCTTGCCAATGGTAAGTTCATATAATACACAGCAAATAAAAGGATAAACTACTGAAACATGGAGTATCATGAATAAACCTCAAATTATTATTTCAAAAAACAGAACCCAGACACAAAAGCATGCATGCTGTGTCACTCCTTTTATAGGAAGTTTTAAAACAGCATAAACAATCCATAAGAGAAATTATAATAGTCACGTGTGTGCAAAGGGATAGGTAAAAATTATAGGTAACTGTTGCCTAGAAGGAAGACGATTTTTCTCTCTTACATGGAAGAGAGACAATTTTTCTTCTTTATTCCATTTAAATGAAATAACTAGGCTAGTTCATAGGGTTTCCTCCCTGGATATGTAAAACAATTTCCCAGAAGCAAATGTAAGAGGAAAAAATTATGTAAATAAAATAACTATGTGACAGATAGCTCTGTTTATTTTAGTTATCCTTGATTTGGTTTTCCATCCTGTTAATCTAATAAACTGGAGGGATATTAGTTATACAAATCAATTACTGAACTTCAGAGTAGTCCAGAGGCATATTATTGCTTTGCAAATTATAGGGAAAATAAGTATACATAAAAGCACAAGTAAATTTAATCCAATATTTTCTTACTCTGGCTTTAAGTTATTCACTTGAGAGTTAAGAGGAGAATTCCTAAGTCCCATGGGTACATTTTTCTTTAATATGCCAGTGAAGTAATTTCTAATGACTTCTTCTCCCCTCTCATTTTGGGCCTCTATATATGTACCTGGCTATTTAGGTGTACCTAGGAGGAAATTACCTACAATTTGGCAAGTATGCCCATGTTTCTAATCCAATACACAATTAGAACCCACACTTTTCTTTTCCAGTGAGGAGCACTGTACAATTAATTTAAGATTTAAATATGCAATATTTTCATTGCTCATTTTAATCTGCCTTAGGGGCTAATTTGGAAAGTGGACCACATTAACCTACCTTTCAGCGATAATTATTGAAAGTATTCCAAGAGTTTGAAATCATCCCATTATGTCTATTTCTATTTTCTTATTTCCATCTGAGCCAATGAAAGGCAAAATGTTAAGTAGGGTGAACTAATTATTCCAAGAGAATGACTCCATCAAGTGTCCTGCACATAAAGCAATAACAGACTGTTACTGGTGGCTGTAATTATTAAGATCCTGTAGAAAGCTATTTCTAAAACACTTTTAGAAAATGCTTGGCTTTTCAAAAGATCTAGGCAAACCTAAATAGTTTTGATGTAAAATTACCTTCTTATTTTCAAGGCTAAATAACACATACATATATAATTTTACATTATATATCTATGTGTCATATATATATATATGTTTATATATCCACACATTTTCTTTTTTCACTCATCTGTTGATGTGAGCTGTATTGTTTTAATAATTTAGCTATGTGAATAATACTTTAATAAACATAGGGGAGGAGATGCCTTTGAGATTATAATTTCAAGTCTTTTGGGTATATACTCAGGGAGTGAGGTTGCTGAATCATGTGGTATTTTCATATATAATTTTTTGAGGAAGCTCTGTACTGCTTTCTATATCAGCTGAGTCATTTATATTTTTACCAACAATGCTCAAGGATTACATGTTCTCCACATTCTAATACTTATCTTTTTATTTTTAATAATTGATATCCTAACTGATAGAAAATGGTATTTCATGGTAGGTTTGATTTGCATTTTCTAGATAATTAATGAGGTTAGATATCTTTTCAATATCTGGTCTCCATTTATAGGCCTTCTCTGGGGACATGTTTATTCAAGTCCTTTGGCCATTTATTAATTGGATTATTTGTTCTGTGTTTTGTTGTTTTTGGCTATTGAGTTGTAGGAATTCTCAGTAGAAAGCCCATATTTAAACCCACACATATATGTCAATTTATCTTTTGACAAAAGAGCGAAGAAAATGGAGAAAAGATAGTCTAACAAATGGTGGTGGAAAAACCAGACATCCAAATAAAAAAAAATGAAATTTGACCCCTATCCCATAGTATGCACAGAAATAAATTCAAAATAGATTAAAATCTGAAACCTAAGATCTGGAACTTTAAAGCTCCTAGAAGAAAATACAGTAGGAACGTTTTCTGGCATTGGTCTTGGTAATGATTTTGTAAATATGACACCAAACATACAAGCAACAAAAGCAAAAATAGACAAATGGAACTGTATTAAACTAAAATATCCCTACCAGAAAATGAAACGATAACAGAATGAAAAGAGAAGTGGCAGAATGGAAGAAAATATTTACAAACCATATGTCTGAAAAGAAAGTTAATATCCAAAATATATAAGAAACATATCTATATCTTTGCAATGGCTTAAATTTTTGCTTTTTAAAACAAGTATGCTAAAAAATGTAAAAGACCACATACTCCAGGGAAATAGCCAATAAAACAATTAACTTTCTCATTAACAAGTTGCACAAGATATTCAAGTTGAAAAACAACAGTAATAACAAATCCTTATTTCTGTATTTTTAAATCATACTGTGTTGCCTGTCACTTCAAGTTATAACTTGCCCCAAATTCACAGAATCTCAGACATGCCCCACACATTGAAAATAAAATGACTTTAAGAAAGCAAATTAGATTCCGGATGTCTAAGCAATTGACATAAAACCTGAAATTCAGGAAAAAATATAATTTAAATACTTCTCTTCCTAAAATTATATTACAATCTCTCAATCTGAGAAAGAACAATACAGAAGTAAATAGTAGTCTCTTCCCCTAACCTTAAATGCACCTTCAGGTAGTTATTAGATTTAAAAAAAAGGGTGTGAAGGAAGAGAAATAAGTCTGAAAATCTGATTGTTCAGTGGATGGGTAGAAGAAGGTGGGATAACTAGAAGTAAAATATGTAAATCCAAGATCAATTTCAATAGCAATTAAAATAACATAATTGCACAAAAAGTCTAGAGATCATAGCGGGCAGAAAAAATATGCAAGTCATCACATATAAGTTGAAAGATACAAGAAGGATATAGAAAAACAGTTAAATTCCTTACCAAATATGTGCCCTTGAAATCAAAAGAATAGCTCGTGTTCAAATTTAAATGTTTATTGATTATCTCTATGAAACAATACTGGTGATTAAAAATGTTTGGAATTCCTGCATTAGAAAATGTCTCACAATCTAAGATAACTAATGTCTGTGTGTCTCTTTAAAATTCACAAGGTTTAATTCTACTTCTTCCTGTGAGGGCAGATCATATAATTAGAAACAATAATCTCATTGAGGACAACTAGAAAACTTGACATTTTTTAAAAATGGGTGTATGAAGGAGATAAGACTTTATAAAAATAGAAATTTATTTTTTACAGTAGTTTTAGGTTCATAGCAAATTGAGAAAAAATTATAGAGAGTATCCACATACCTCTTGATCCAACATATGCATGACCTTCCCTACCAGGGACTTCTCAAAGTACAGTGATATTTTGGTTATAATCTGTGAATGTACATATGTTAGGGCTCACTATTAATGTTGCACATTCTATGGCTTTGAACAGATGTATAATGATATGCATCTACTAAAGGAGTACCTCACAGAATATTTTCATTGCCCTTAAAGTCCTCTGTTCTGCCTATTCGTCCTTCTGTCTACCCAAGCCCTGACAATCATTGAACATTCTGCTGTCTCCATGCTTTTGCCTTTTCCAGAATGTCATATAGTCGAAGTAATAAAGTATGTAGCCTTTATAGATTGACTTATTTCAATACATTCAAGTTTTCTCTCTGTCTCTTAATGGCTTGATACCTCATTTGCATTTAGTACTAAATAATATTCTGTTGTCTGGATGTACCATTGTTGATTTATACATTTACCTCCTGAAAAACCTTTCAACTGCTTCTAAGTTTTGGCAATTATGAATAAAACTCTCATAAAACCCACAGACAGGCTTTAGTTGAACTTAAATTTTCAGTTCATTTTGGTAAATATCAAGGAGTGTGATTTCAATTGTTGTGTCATTTGATGGTAATACGTTGATTTTTTTTTTAAAGAAACTGCCAGAATCTCTTCTAAATTTTACCATTTTGCAATCCCTCCAGTAATTAACAGGAATTTTTCTTGCCCCACATCTGAGCCAGAATTGGATGTTGTAATCTGAATTTTGGTCATAGTAGTAGGTATGTAGTGGTATACTGTTTTAATTTGCAATTCTCAATGTCTAACATATTTTTATATGCTTATTTGACATTTAAATATCTTCTTTGGTTAGAAATCTATTCAGGTTTTGGCCTACTTTTTGGGTTATTTGTCTTCTTATCATTGAGTTTAAAATTGACATTTAAAGAAATGTAGTGAAAGCATGAAAGAACTAAAAGTCAGTGGAAAAAAAATTAGCAGGACCAAGAGTCAAGAGAACACAGAAAAACAGAGATAGGAACCCAATATTTCATGCCAATTCACCATTACCACATCTTTCACTTTCGGAAAAAGAATGCCTGTCTGAGAGGTTAGAGGTTAAAGTTCACAAAATGCAGTGTAATAAACTATTTTATTTAGGATAGAACAGAAAAGAGATATATCATAAAAGTGAACTGAAGAGGAAAGGTCCTTGCAGAAATTTATCTCAGCTTCAAGTTTTTATCTTGTTTTTATTTTTAAATCTATTTTTATTGCTTATTTTTACACACTATATTGAAGTTCCAAGTGATAAGGACATACATGCTTCTCCCTGGCTCCCACCTCATTCCTTCCTCTTCCCCATACTTGATAGTGAGATTTGCATTGATAATTTTGTATATGTACATAGCATAATTATTTTAGAGTTTAAGGTTATTTACTGTATTTATTATGATTTTAAATCTTACTGTATATTCATTTAAATATCACCAAGAAGCTAGGAGTGGTGGCGCACGCTTGTAATCCCAGCATTTTGGAGGCTGAGACCAGAGGATCCGGGTTTGCGGCCAGTCTCAGCTACCTAGTGAGGCACTCTGCAACTTAGTAAGACCCTGTTTCAAAAAATAAAGAATAATTTTAAAAAAAGAATAAAAATAGGGCTGAGAGTGTAGCTCAGAGGTAGAATGCCCCTGGGTTCAATCCCCAGTACCGCAAAAATAAATAAATAAATAAATAAATAAATAAATAAATAAATAAATAAATAAATAAAAAATGTCACCATGAGAAATACTGAATATTAAATGATTTCAAAAAATGAAGTTGATGCATGTGATATTTAGCTAATCATGACATATTAAAGTAGATAAGAAAAAAGATTGATAATTTTAGTAGAAAATTAGAAATTATTACAATGAAACAAATGATATATAGAGAACTTAAAAATATAATAAACAGCACACACACACAGACACTGAATAAGTGTACTTACCAGAAGATAAAACAGACCTGAAAAAGTAAATGGTAAACTAATATATGTATTGGAAAAAAATGTCCAGGATAAAAGAGAGAGAACTAAAAAAGAAAATATAGAAAAAAGAGTAAGAAAAACAGAAAAGAATAAGAAAATCCAAGTAGAATCTCAAAATGAAAAAAGAAAGGAAATGGAATACTGACAACTTTTGAAGAAATAATAACTAAGTCTCTTCAAAATAATGAAATGTATAAGCCACAAATTCAAAAGTGTAACAAACTCCAAGCAGAGTAAACAAAGGAAGTCACATCTAGGCATGTCATAATAAAATTGCTGAGAATAAAATTCATTTTGCTAATGAAAAAAATCATACACTTAATAGGATAAAGTCAAAATATATGAGCAAAATCTACAGAATTAAAACTAGAAAAAATATCCAAAGTTATAGTGGGAGATTTTAACATATTTTTCTCAGTTGCTAATAGAAGAAAAGTGTATAAGTATGAACAATAATATTATTGCTCATATAATTAACACCCATGACAACAAATATTTAGTGAATGAGCCAGCTCATATTAATGTTTGATAACTACTAGAGACTTATTTAGACTTTGACATGGATATTAAAGTATGTGTATGTGTTTGCATGTATGTGTGTATGTATGTGTCTGTGCTTCTTTCTTTCATTATCCCATCAATTTCTGTCCTAAACCTCTATATAGCTACATATTTCTATTTCCATTTTTACTAAATTTCTTTCTCAATACATTATAATAAATATCTCATCAAAAATGTTTCTTTTCATTCTCCATGATCATCAATAAAAAATAAAAAAAAAAGAATTGTTGAGCTGGCCACTGTGACGCTTGCCTATAAATCCAGAGACTCAGGAGGCTGAGACAGGAGGATTCTGGGTTTGAGGTCAGTGTACAGTAATTTAGTGAGATCCTATTTCAAAATAAAAAATAAAAAGGTCTGCGGTATACTTCAGAGTTTGAACACTTCTATCTCTAGTACTACTGCGGGGGGGGGGGGATTATTATTAAGTGATATTAGCCAGTCTAAAAAAATTAATACTTTTCCCTAATTATAATCTGAGGCAGTAATCTTCATTCAGTGGTTTTGTCTTGATTTTAACCCAGGGTCTGAACAAGTATGGATCAGATCTCAGTGTTCTCCATCACTTTTGGTTGTGAAGCTACCCTTGGATTTTAGCTGATTCCTGTGGAATGAACACAGCTTTTACAACTATAAAATTCAGATATACCATAAAGACAGTTTTATTTTTCTATAACAAATTGTATTTAAAACCCAAAGTTGTTTCTTAAAATTAATCTAGCTATTTGAAATTTATTCATCATTTTAGGTTTTAACTAGCATATTTACTGACCCTTCCCATCTTCTCCCCAGAGTGGCATTTAAGTTCCTCCATGCTTAAGTACCCCATGAATCTGGGAAAGGTAAAACCATATTACGCAGCAGCTGCTCATCCCAGTATCAGTTGAGGTACCTTGAATTTATCATCTGAAATGTCTCATTGTCAGCCTTAGTCATGGCACCACATGAATATTTTCTGGAGCCTGAAGACTGAGCCAATTTTAGAATAGCTGTACTTCATGATTTCTCGCATTTTCCTCTTCAAACTATTTTGCCTTTCTTAGAGAAAGAGAAAATGTGGCTGACTTCTTATAATATTCTGGTAACACATGACTCTTGATAGGGTCACCACTCTTATATGTCTCTAGAGGATATATATATAGTCCATTTTGTTACCAAATTTTCCTGGTGTGGAGGACAATCTGAGGTGCTGAACCCATCAAAGTTCCATCAGAATTTAATGGATGCTCCATAAAGCAAAGTCTCCTCTACTCTCAGATCGACCCTAACATGTATGGGGAGTTCCACCCTCTATCATGTCCTCTACCTGTAACTAGTTCCTTCCCAGAACTCATCTCTCCAATCTCTTCTCCTGCTCATGGGATCTGAACTGGATAATGGTGTGAAGACTGGCAGGTACTTCAGCATTAATATTTTACCAAATCTATATTTGTTCTGTAGATGTCCTCTCCTTCATACTTAAAAATTATAGATAAAAAATAATTGGTAAATCAAATGCTTCCAAATTTCTGATATGAGTTTCTAAAGACAGTTTTGGAGCTTAAAATCAAGAATCTGATACTTCTTTTTGTCATTCTTTGATTCAATCTCTGGTTTTTTTGGACTCACATAACTGTTGCCTGAAATGGGAAGACAAAGATGGAAACAAAATGGAATTCTGTTAATGAAAAACACATTGATGATTATAAAAATAATACTCTGCTGTACTTGTTTCATTAAAAGTAGAATTGTTCTGTACTTGTAACTTTCTTATGTTTTTATTCTTATTGTTTTTGGTGGGTGTAAAATGGAAATAGAGCCAAAATGCCTTATTTCAGTATTTTTAACCACAATTTCTACTGGCTTAGAAGAATGCTAATGTCTTTGCCAATTGGAAATACTTCTCATCACACTAACAGTTCCTTCCAGCTACTGCCCTAGTTTCTTTCTTTCACTTGCAGACTTCTCCATGGAATCTTCAACACTGAGTTAATATCTTTACTAGCCTTAGCTTTTTAAATAAAATATTTACCCTGAGAATGATGTTAAATAACTACAATGTTTCACTATTATTTTAAAATCTAAACATGACATATTATCCTATGTGATCTGCATATCATTTATCTCTCTAGCTGCATTCCATACAAAATTTCCTATTATGTTAAATGTCTGGTGATATGTCATTCTTTCATGTTTTGAAGTTACCTTTTACCCCTGGGCTTTTGGACATCCAATTTTCTCTGCCTAAATGCTCTTCCTCCCTCTGCTTTTCTATGCTAAATATTAGTTAAATTGATACTTACTCATTGAAGCTTTTTGATATAACTGTTTAAAATTGCATGCCTCTTTTTGACAGTACTCTATTAATGACATTTTTACAAGCTTTTGTGACTATTTGCTTAAGGATTAGTTTCTTTATGAGATGAAGAACCTTATCTATTCAGGTGTTCCCTATTGTATTTTTATAAATTGGCATGGTTATTGGTTCTCAGTAAATATGCATTGAAAGGAAGTATGAATCTTTCTTTTGTTGTATGACACTGGGGATTGAACCCATGGCCTCATCTATGCTACACAAGCACTCTACCACTTAGGTACTTCCCCAGCCCAGAATCTTTTTCTTAAGAAGTATCTTGGGAGCATTAAGTTAGTAAAGAGACTGAGTGTTCTGTGCATCATAGATATCATAGCTCTTTTATGTTACAAAACTGCATTTTTTCAACTAATTATAATCTAAAGATTCCAATACAGAACCATTACAATTATTTATCCCCTTATTAATTCATAAGTGATAGAAAATAATAATTTGAAACATATATTTAAGCCAGGTGTGGTGGCATCTGCTTGTAATCCCAGTACTTGGGAGGCTGAGACAGGAGGATCACAGGTTCACCACCAGCCTCAGCAACTTGTGAGGCCTTCTACAACTTAGTGAGATAATGTTTCAAAATAAAAAATAAAATAGGGCTGGGAGTGTAGCTCAGAGGTAGAATGCTTCTGGGTTCAATCCCCAGTTCCACAAAAAAAAAAAATTAAAAAAAAGAAGATATATTTATATGTACTTCTCTCCCCAGAATGTTATAAATCTATAGTACAAAAGGAGGAATTGCTTATTTATTAAGCCTAGTGGGCAGCAGTAGTTCTATTCAGTTTAGCCTAATTTAATACAGCACCAAAGAACACCTTTCTATGGTGATATTGTATTAAAATGAAGAGACATGTTGTTCAAAAATTCCTTAAACTTTTAAAGCAGTAGCTTTTAAGTACCACACCAATTAATCTTCATTTGTGATTATCTCATCATTTAACTAATGTGGAGTATTTAAGTTATTTTCCAGTTTTTGTTCATATTAATGATGGTTTGATTAAGTTAACATCCATGTGTAATACATACATTGGACAATCAGTACTCTTGGAATGTGGTTAAAACAGCCAAATGCATAATTTCTCTCACACTTCTTCAAATACCATTCAGTAGTAAAAGTTTGTAGCTTTTCTAATAACTATTAAGCAAGACAAATTCATATTGCAACTTTGCATTGGCAAATTCATGGACAATTCATAAATTATACATATTTTTCATGGGGTGATAAGGAGAACACTGAACTGTGTTAAAAGACAAATCTCTTCTCCTGCTATGTAGGAATTGGCTTGAGGCAGCTACCCAGCTTCCAGAATGGGAGGTGGCTGGCTTTTTTCTCTTTTCTGAGTCTCTTCTTTCTTCTGGATACTAATTGTTGTCATTTGCTTATTTTATTTGTTGTGTTTTTCCTCTAGGGTTGAAACAGAAAGAAAAGTAAGGAAAATGAAACTTTTTCATTTATTCATCATTATCATAGCTATGTGAGTACACTTACATGGCAGATGTTTAAAGACTACCCTTTATTGAATAGTTTTCTAAGTTAGCCAAAGGCCACCACTGGGAGCTTTCAATTGCATTTTGCATAATGTATCTTTCATCTGTCTGATTTCTTATGGACCCCTAAGAATAGGGCCAACTCCACTCCAGCTTCCCCCAAACCAGGAGACATCATGGTAGAATCCAATGTGACCCCTCACCGTTTTCTTTTTATTTCACCTGGCCTACTTACTGACTATGTCAAACACTCAATTATTTCTTATTTGCAAATGTATTCTTATGCAATAGCATCCTTTATTCCCTTTGTCACCAAAATAGTAAACCACTCCTTCCTTTATCCTCTAGATCTTCTGGATCTTACTCACTCCACCAGTGGTAGGAAAATAATTCAAAGATCTACCTATGGTGCCACTGATGTCTCCCCAATAAATAGAGGGAAAAATAGATCCTACTATTCAACTCTTCCCCTGTGGTCAGTCTACAAAACACAGGAGAGTTTTATATATATATTTGTTCTACTTCCAACAGATTGACACTTTTATGCCCCCAATATGTGAGACTGTCTAACTGATTCCTGGAATCTATTTTGACATTTGTACATGATGGCCTGTCTCATAATCTACTTTGAAATTTAGCATCTATTATGTCCTTTCTTAAGCCAAAAAGAACCAAGAGAAATAATTAAAAATAATTAACTACATTTTTGTCTAAAACTGTTTTCACATAAAAATTTCCTCAGTTATTGGCTAAAGACTTATTGATGTAATGATTTGGATATACAACTACCAAGTGTTCCAAAAGGTTGTAGCTGTCAGACGAAATTCCATCATTCATCTAAAGATCCTAAATTATATTAAAGAGCTGAAAGCTGCCTTAATAATCTATGATGATTCATTATATTATTGTTTTAATTTCATTTCTTTGATTGTTGGTTGTGAATATATTTTAAACATTTAGCTTTTATCAGTGATCCTTTTTAGATAATTTTATCTCATTCTTCCTCAATTTCCTAGTGGAGTAATATTGTTGCTATCAAATTTCATACCATTTAAAAATCTTAAGAATTCCAAACCTATCACATACATTATAAATATCTGTAGTTTGTCTTATATTCCACTTGAATATTTACATTAAGTCCTTCCCCACAATGCCTATATTCCTCAAGTCTGTTTACAGAAAACTTTATAACATTCAAAATGGTATATTAAGATTCTTTTACAAAGTTCACTCTTCAAAGTGTCATTCTACATTGCCAAAGTGGATAAAATGCACCAATAAAAGCATATTTTAAAAAGTCAATATGATATTCAGAGACTTCAAAATGACAAGACTATTAAAACCAATAATAATGGTAATTACAATTTTATTGAATACTATTCTAAGGGTTTTATATTCTTGTTTTCATTGCAACTGCAAAACGACTATGTGAAATAGCACTATTATCCCTTTATTACAAGTGAGAAAAAGCTAAGCTTTTGGGAATTAGAGAATATTCCCAGGATACTGTAGGTTAGATAATGGTCTTCCAAAGATTCCTCATCTTTACTCTATAAAATATAATCATGTTACCTTACTATAGCAAAAGACTTTACAGGTATAATTAAATTAAGGATTTTGAGAAGGTAAGATGATGTTGATTTTGAGAAAGTAAAATTGGGATATGTTTAATTTTATCACAAAAATTCTCAGGAAGTGGAGACAAAACAGTCAGAATCAGAGAGAATGTGATGATAGAAACTGTCAGAATTATTTTAATATGTTGTGTTGCTTGCTCTAAGATGGAAGGAGGGGCCACAAGACTAGTATTATAGGAGCTGAAAATGACAAAGAAATAGATTCTCCCCCAGCACTTCCCGAGGAAATAGAGCTGTGATGATTCATTTTGGACTTCTGACCCCTAGAACTGCCTCAGAACAAATTTGTGCTGTTTTAAGCCCCTAATTTTGGTAATTTGTTAGAGTAGCAATAGGAAACCAATACATAGGGTCATATGACTGGTCTGGTAAGTGAGGAAGCTGTGACTTTAACTTTTCTGTATTCAATTCCAAACCCCTGATATCCCTTCTCATATGGTCAGCCTCTCTCTCCAACTGCAATAGGGCAAATGACAGTGCCATGACTATCAATTTTAAATATTGTATAGCATGTTTAAATCATGTGTCAAATATTCACCTTGATATTTACTGATTAAAAAAAATACCTGTTTCCAAAACAGCCAAATTGTTGCTTGCCAAAATGTTAAATTCAGTGCTTTGAATGTATTCTGTGTTTACTAAGTTTTTCAGCTGAAATTCCACCCCCCAACACACACAAACACACACACACGTCATGAGCCATTTTATCAGCACCAAACTCAAACGCTACTTTTCTTGTAAGTGCATCCTGATTTTTTCAGTGACTGTGACTTCCATTATACTGTGTACTTTTACAATCTATCATACTGTGCCATGTGTTAAAGTTATTTATATCTGCCTCCTTTCTCAGTTAGAGTGAAAGTTGCCTGAATCTGTGGATGATATTTGCCTCTTTTTTATATATATAAAACCATGAGTTCCTAGCCTAGGATATGGCTCCAGGTAGGTGATCAGTAAAAATATGTCAAATTGAACTATTACTGCTCAGAGCTGTGTCTTTATAAGCTAGCTCTTATCCATTTAATAACTTCTAGTTTTGCCACAAGGCTTTAATAAATATGGTGCAAGCCCCAAAAATGCACTTTTGGGTCAAATATATTGAGTTCAATCCTCTTCTCCACAAATATTGCTGAAATGAGCCTGGATTCAATCCCAGTTTCTGTCAAAGAGATCTTTATAGGCAACTCTTGGCTTTGGCTAAGGCCTTTATACCAGAGACTCAAAGACCATTACAGCTGCAAATGCTTCAAATCATAACAGAAAAAGGGGTTATATTACTAAATTATGTGAACTTTTTCAAATTTAACACATCAATCATTCTCTTTAAAACTGTAAATTCTCAGTACAGTACAACACATTTATGAAGCTATGAAAAATTATTTTATATCTTGCTAGTCAACATTAGAAAACTTGTAACTTATTTTCAAAATTTTCTACCTAATATTCTTATTTTATTAGATTGCAACTGGAAATGGCTCATTAGCAGATAATATTTTCCTAGTTGTTATAGGTGATTCTTTGCCACTTCTCAACATTACAATAGACTCTTTTAGACATTTATTGGAATTCTTCTCACTGGGAATATCATGAAACTCTGGATCAATCAAAATACCTGTTTTATACATGAACTTAGAAATTCCTTATATTTTTTTAGTGGTTGCTGAAAAAATGCCTTAAACATATATATTCCTAATGACATGTTCTGAAAGTTTCTAGATATAATAAGAATGTCTACAAAGAAATAAAATTTATATTTATATAAATAAGCACATACACATATATATAAACCTGATTGATGTCTGTATCAACTTATAATTTATTAACACACCCATATTTGAAGAACTGCAAATATGTAAATATATTAGCATAAAAATTTTGTACTTGTAGAAGATTTTCACCATTAAAATTGTACATTTTTCTGCTTCAGGCAATTTTTTTTAAAAATTTACCATTAGTCATTTTATTATGGTTCAAATATTTTTATACTTCTTCCATTCCTGGCTGCCAACAAACTCATTTTTAAAGCCTTCTGCTTTGAGTATCTGTTGTAGATCATTTATGGGGTGACATTTTGAAATACCAGATCTTCAAAGCCCATTATTTTCTTTAAAAGACACTTTAAGAAAGATTTCTATTTCTTCACAATCAGAAAATTTAATGGTTAAACCAAAGGCTGCTGCCTTGGATATATGGTATTCAGCAACTGGAGAATATTCCAGAATTAATTATTTTCAGCATCTGCATAAATATATCCTTTTTTGGTGGGGGTGAAAGGAGAATGAGGATGAGGTCAAATACATTTTTGTACCTTGGGAAATTTGATGATATTATTATCCAATATATTTTAAAGTGCCTATACTCATAAATTCTAAATAAGCTGTTTTTATTGCTTTGTATAAAACTGTCTAAGTAGATAGAATGAGAAGCTACAATGAGACAAGCTTGGTTTAAGTTATCCGTGGATGCATTAGCTTTCTCATATGCTAAAATAAGGAAATCTGTTCTGGTATTGTAAGAATCATAAGTGATATTTTGCCTGCAGTTTTTGAGTATTTTGCAAAGTTATCATTATTCCTTTTGATATCAATAAAGAGAAAACTTAGGACAAGTTTCTCTCATCATCATTGAGAATTAGAGATACATATTAGGTCTTCCCACATTAGTCTTGACTGACCAAAAAAAGTTTTTTTAAGTAACAACAAAATTTTAATATTATCAACATTGTTTGACTAATGTTTAAATTGCAATTTTGGATACATTTTAAGATTATGGATAGGGATCATGAATATAGATGTGATAACTGGGAAGCATTTGTGGAAATAAAGAAAATTTAGAGGAGTGTGAAACATTATTCTCAATGTATCTACAATCTTTATTTCTCCTCCACTAAATAAAACTTCTATGTAACAAAATACAGAGTCTACATCATCTTCTGCCCCTTGAATTTTATGTGTGCACATGTGTGTACACATATATACATTTATATCTATTTTCCTGACTTCAGTAATGTACTAAGGTTAAGATACAGTATAGTTCAAAGATATTCAGTTCAATTTAGACGACATTCCTCCGGCTCCATCCAAATGTATTTATTACACATTCATAGTTAACTAAACATATCTAATGCATCATGTTATTATTAAAATGCATAAACAGGGGTAAAGACATAAAGACACAGTTAATTCAATGATACACTTCCTATGAAAATTTAACTGAACCAATTTATGCTAACTAAACTCATGAAAAACAAAATATCCATTGATGTTGAATTGTTCCCTCATTTTGGAAGGCTTGAGAGATTAAAACAGGCACAAGAAATGCTTTCTTCTCCCTTCCTTAAAGCCATCAGGACATCAGAAAACATGTTTTTAGTGTAACTTTGTACCTTTCTTTCTATCCTTCCATATTGTGACTTTCTTCAATATACAGAATATGTTACTTTTACTTGCTTAGTTCAATGAATATTTGTTGAATTGTTTGCTTTAATACAAGCTTACTTATTTAGGAAATAGAATACTAATTTCTCATATAGAATGCAATTTTTTACATAATTTTCCAACTCCTAGAGCAATTATATTTGCAAAATGTGGTGTCCTTTTTTTTCTCTAGAAAAAAATATATGCTGAGCTTGCAGTCCAGGCAAAGGGATCTGTGTGGTCTTGAGGGATATTTCATTCAGGCTGTGGTAGAGTCTGGAAAATTATCTTTGCTTTTCTACAGAGCACAAGTTTCTAACGGCTCCAGTGCTGATACCTCTCAAATCATGTCTTGGTCTCATTTCAATAATACTAAAATATTATTGGTTTATTCTTTTGCTTTATTTATTCTCTCCAATTCCATATTTAATACCATGTTCTCAAGAGAGTATATTTTTAAATAAATTATAAATAATTAAATCACAAACATCTTGATTTTAAACAAAGTATAAACCATCTCTGAATGAGTCGTTTCCACAAATTATCAATCTATGCACTTTGAATTTATTTTTGTATTTTAAGATAGTGGCACTTTACAACATGAACTATATGCTTCCTGGACCTTGAAGGGACTGTCCTAATCATCAGGATAGAAATAAATTAAATAAAGGGTTTGGAGACTTTTACTCTTCTAGATTTGGAAAATAAATTCTTAAGAAATCTCTCTCTCTCTCTCTCTCTCTCTCTCTCTCTCTCTCTCTCTCTCTCTCTCTCTCATGCATATATGTATCTCCCTTTGTTTTTCTCTCAGGAATCAAGCAACAAAACAATTATTTTTCATTCATTTAAACAACAAAAATGAATGTATTTACTAGTTATTTTGGTTTTGTGCAAGTTTAACATGCAGGTTTAGTAGAAATAGAATTTGGGATACCTACTGAGTTAATTTTCATATTCCTGTCAATGCTTGCTCATATGCCTTCCAGCACTTTTAAAAACATCTGTAACTAGTGAATTGGGACAAAATAGTAAAATACAGCTTCCAAACAGATATATGGAGGTTTTGGATTTCCTAGTGGAAAACTGGAATATACATAATATATATTATATATATAATTTTCCTTCATACTCAGTGAACTCTCCTTCAATTGGCAGAATATTATACTTTAGGCCATACATAAAAGAAATTAAATACTGCCTCAACAAATGATAACAATGAAAAACATGCAGACAAATACTTACAAGGAAGTATTTAAGTGCCCTGAGTGAAAAACAAAAGACTCAATTATAGCCAAATGTATCCAACCAAAATACTTACCTGTCAAAATCAACCCCATGCGTCACCATTTTTTTTATTTTTTATTTTATTTTTTATTTTATTATTATTATTATTTTTTTTTTTTTTGCAGTACTGGGGATTGAACTCAGGGGCATTCTACCTCTGAGCTACACCCCCAGCCCTATTTTTTATTCTTTATTTTGAAACAGGGTCTCACTAAGTTGCGGAGCGCCTCACTAGGTAGCTGAGGCTGGCCACGAACCTGGATCCTCCGGTCTCAGCCTCCCGAATGCTGGGATTACAAGCGTGCGCCACCACGCTCGGCACCATTTTTTTTAATTGATTCATTTTTACAAACAATTCCATTTTGCAACCATGTGATAGGAAATTGTCCAGCTGCTCCATTTTTTACTGAAGTTGGTGAGTCTGTCATCTCTCTGAACTGCAATGGTTGTGTCTTCTTTTGTTACAACAGACATCTATTGCATATATACTGTATGTTGTTGCTGTGAGAAGCACAACACAAAGATTCCCAAATCCAGCCGGGTGTGGTAGCGCACGCTTGTAATCCCAGCATTCGGGAGGCTGAGACTGGAGGATCCGGGCTCGAGGCCAGCCTCAGCTACCTAGTGAGGCACTCCGAAACTTAGCGAGACCCTGTTTCAAAATAAAGAATAAAAAATAGGGCTGGGGGTGTAGCTCAGAGGTAGAACTTCCCTGAATTCAATCCCCAGTACCGCAAAAAAAAAAAAAAAAAGATTCCCAAATCCCATCCTTTCATGTAAGGGATTCACGTTTTGGCAGGTCAGAGAGGATGGCCATGCTACTTATTTCTTAAATCAAAGGGATTGATTGTACTTTTTAATAGTAGCTTTCCCCCTATGCTTATTGGTTTTCGTAAGATGAGAGATTGTTTAATGAACAAGTTATTTGGAAATGAAATTACTCTCACAGCCACTCTTAGATTGTACTTACATGCATGAGAGAACCTAGCAGATCTGTCACCTGAGCAAAATACCAGTTCTCTCTATTCCATAAGCCCATTATTAACAGGAGCACACTGTGTACGTCTGGAGCAACCTATCTCATTACCAATTCCAAGCTCTGCCCTCAACTCACATCAAAACCCCCAATTCCCCAAATCAAAGTTGTAAATCAAACTACCTGCCCTAATTCTGTATATGATGACAGACAGTGCTTAGATATTTTGCATTCAGTCTTTATCACTGAGACAGGCATTATATCTCTTTTTTAAAAAACTACCTCAACAGCAGTTGCATTCCAATTGATTTGGTGAGATGAATGCCATTTACACTTCAGTTTGCACCTTTTTGAAAATGCTCATAAGGGAATAAATCTACACTTTCCAGAATGATTGTGCATAAGGAAGTCTGGGGCTGTTAAGAGGAGGTGTTAGACACGTACGGGAATGTATTAGTTACAATCACACCTAAATCTCAATGATTTCCAAAGTGATAGAGCTGAAGCGAACAGGGAAGCTGAGAGCTGGCGAAGATTAATTATACTTGACTCTTCTCATGTTAATTATAAGGGGGTAAAACTTTAACTTCTGTTGATGGGGTATTAGGTTGTAAATCTCTTCGAAAATAATATGAGATATGTGATTAATTACTAAGCACATATAAGTTGTTTCTTTGTATAAAAGAGCCCATGGGTTATAGTGTATTGACATTACAATATTAATTCATATGTAAGCAGATTCTCTGGATTTTTTAAAGATTTGATGAGATTCTTGGACCTTTGTGATAATCACATGGTTGTGCCATTTATATCCTCTAGTGATTGGCAGTAACATCTTCAAAAAACAAAAAGCAAAAAAGAAAATCAGGAACCAGAAAGACTGTGTACTGCTCAAAATGAGGCAAGAAGGGGGAGGAAACATAAACAACTGAGCGAGTGGACGCCAGATAAGGCATGGGTGGAAACAGCCCCAAGGAAAAGTGAGAAGCTAGCTGTGCCCTGATGCCTTAAGCAAAGAAAAAGAGGTGCGCACTGGAACCAGCCCAGACTAAGCCTGGGAAGGCAGTGCTTGCTTTGGAAAACACTGGGTTTGAAAGCAGATAGATCTGAGTTTCCTTATTAGTTCTGTCATTTACTATCTGTGTAATCATAAATAATCTTCAGAGTCATCATTTATAAACTTCTGGAAATAATACCTGCTGGACTATGTTCTCATAAAAAAACTAAAATGATAAAACTCAGGTATAGGAGAAGGAACTAATCTAGTCGACTGAGATATGATGGACAGGATGATAAGAAAACAGTTTTGGTACAGTATTGTGATAGAAATAAAGAGCCAGGGGCCTTCTACCTCTGAGCTACACCCCCGCCCTATTTTATTTTTATTTTTGAAACAGGTTCTTGCTAGGTTGCTGAGAGTCTCACTACTTGCTTAGGCTGTCCTCAAAACTGAGATCCTCCTGTCTCAGCCTCCAAGTACTTTGTAGAATTTGTAGAATTACAAATGTGAGCCACCACACCTGGCTTCCATAATTTTATTTCATAGAATTACTTTAGTTTTAAAGTGCCATTAAAATATATCTACTTGCCATAGGTCATAAAACATCTGAAAATAAAAATGGTGCCAGTAATTATCACATGAAATACCTATGTATTTACCAAAAGAAAACATTAACTACAAGGAACCCACCTAGACACAATGCACTTGACAATGATAAATATAGCATTGCATATCTATCCTGTTGTCATATGCATCTTAGCATTCATCACAGAACCTAAAACCATTTCTGAATACTAAGGGCAAACAACTTTTTTCAGAAACTATTATCATTAATGATAGGCAGTAAAGCAACTCCTTTGAGGTAATGTTGATAAATAAAATTAATCTTCTATTTTTACTTTTGAAAAATGCCAATAATCTAAGAAATCATATATCATAAAATCAAATAACTTAACTACTATTCCTATAGCCATTTACAAGGTGATTGGATAAGTATCATTAATTTCTCTGAGTTTCCATGTGAAAAAGATATAAAATGGAGATACAAAAGGGTCATCTTGATGTAGGATTGACTGTGATAGCAAACAATATACCAAATAAAGTTACAATGAAATTCAGAATTCCTGTGGCAAGAAGTAATTTTAAATAGTGTTTCTTGAAGAAGAGCACGAGATTATTTTGGATAGAAAACTGGAAATATGTGTCCCCACCCTTTTTTATGATGTTATCATGACATTCCACCTGTGTAGTTCCCTTTGAATTCAGGAGAAGATCCAAACTGAGGTGAAATCATGGCTTGTGGAAAGGAAGGAACTCATCCCAACATGAATAAATGCCAAGCAATTTTTTGAAAATACTCAAAAAGAAATTTCCAAAGCACCTACTGTATGCCTTAGGGATATGAAACTAGAGATTGCCAACTTTTAAAATTGGTTGCTAAGGGTTTTTTAGTTTTGTAGCAAACTTGAAGTTTAACAAACAAGACATCTTCATTCAGTGTTGAAAAATGAAGGAATTTTCTCACAAGCATTTTGGACAGCTCTTACAAAACTACATTTTGATGATCTAGTTTTAAATGGATTAGAAACATGCAGATTAAGTTTCTCTACAAAGAAGCCATTTAAGAAACAAGGGTAAGTTACTGGGCTAGGAATAGTTTGGCAGTGAACAACCTAGAGTCTTTGAAAATAACCCTCAAATATTTGATGAACCCAAATGGCAGCCAGATTCCCAGAAAAATACTGAGTAGATGATGCTTTCTCATATGTAAACTAAATCTCCTAGTGGATTTAAAATCACTAGGATATTAACTATGGGATATGCAAGGGAAGGAAGTGGTCAGAAGAAAGACAAATAAGGCTAAACTTTCCATTCCATTATATTCAATTCCTAATTGATTTTGTCCCCTATGTAATAGAAAGATATAGATGATAGATAGATATATGTGCTTCAGCATGTTAATGCTACTTCACTATTCATGATACATAGTACTCTGTATGAGTATTTTGACTCATTGTTTTTATTACTTTACAATATAAATGTATACAGGAATACAGGAATAAAAAGTAATTTATTTTTCTCCAGGATCTCAAAAAACTTCTAATCAATTTGCTGTTTATGTTTGTATTATGAAAGAGGCAAAAGCAGGGGGGAGTCATAGAAAAGTGACCATACAGAAGGTATAATATCAAAACTCCCTAAAATTTCCTTCAGAATTTACTATGTCCACCTCCCTTCATTTGTGTTTCTCATCTCTTAACTGGCCCCAGAGTCTCTAATATCTTCATATACATTACATCTTGTCTACAGGGTAATTTCTCTACAAGTTAGTTTATGTCTCCTACAAACCACTGCCCTGTTAACGCATCATTCCTGGCCCAGCCAGCTCTTCATACCCAAGCTCCTACCTTGTAGAGCTACTTGGCCTCAGCGCCTCTACAAATAATAATCCCTTTCTATAATATAACATACTCCTTTTGTGCTATTAACCTACGTTCATGTAGGGAGTCAGCTGTGGTATCTGCATCCTCTCTAAAGCATTGACTGATCTTTCCAGGCATAATAAGGAATTCTTTATCTTGGTTTCCAGCCAGTGCCCTACTGTTTCCTTGATAAATGAGAGCAGGTCCTACATTCATCTCTGTTTTCCAGCATGGAAGAGATACCTAAGTATACAACAAAATGTGTTCTCTCTCTTCTATGGAATACAGTTGTTTTTCATAAGAGCTACTCAAGCAGGGCCTACTTCTCCCCAATTCTCTTGCATTTGGATGGAGTCTTGTCAGGTAGAAGTGGTATTTGTCTCTTCCAGAACAAAACAATTAAAGATCAGTCTTACCTTGTCTATCCTTTTCTACTGCATCTTGTAGTGAGAAATGTGGCACTTTGAGGCTGGGGGGTGGGGCAGTGGAGCCACAGTTGGAAGAAGCACCACAACAGAGGGACATTGCTTTCCAACTAGACATATGCACATTGGACTGTCACCTGAGCCAGAATTAACCTTGTATTTTGTTAAGACATTGATTTTTTAAATTTATTTGTTATAGTGGCCAGAATTACCATACCCAGCATACACAGAGAAGTAGGCAACTCAATAATTACTGAAAAATAGATGAATAATTGAATAGGTTAGTGAGTAACATGCCCACATCTCCAAGAATTCTCTTGAGCACAGAACATGAGCCTGAAAGTTTATTTATTTATCTCTAGTTTTTAATCTGAAACACAAATGGCACAAGTGAGGAAGGAAGACTTGTTATCAAATGTCAATTAAAAGTTTTTATTATTTTTTTAGCCTCTCAGATAAGTTTCGTATTTTCTTTATACTCTAATACCCCACATACCACTGAGACCTACTACTGCTGCTGCTCCTACTATCAGTAGATATTTATTAAATACTTCCAATGTGGCATACATGAAAATTATATGAAAAAATGCAGTAGATAATTAAATTGAAGCACCAAAAGATAAGTAACTCCAGCAATCAGGCTCCAGAGATTATGTAGCTTACTAAGTCTTAGTTAATTTGAATTTGTACTACCATGTAATAAGGATTGGGACTATAGAATGGCATGACACCAAAAAGTTAGTGACAAGAAACATAAATGTAGTGAATAACACAGCCATGTCTAGGGCAGTAAATTAATCCAGAAAGTTAAGAATAAACTTTTCCTGAATAATAAATGTAGTATAATAATAAGAAGAACTTCTTTGTTTATCGGGGGTCTCTCCTTTTCCATCTGGAGACCCTCTTATGCCCCATCTTCTCCCTAGCATCTGCATATTAGGGAGAAAATATGCTTCTTTACTCTTTGTGACTGGCTAATCTCACTTAACATAATATTTTCCAGTTGCATCCATTTCCCTGCAAATAACATGATTTTGTTCTTCTTTATGGATGAGTAAAATTCCATTGTGTACATATCCCATAGTTTTGTAATTCCTTCATCTGTCGATGGATAGGATGGACGGGGGTGGGGGCACCCTAATGTACATCAAGGTTACTCACTAAACTGAACTTGAGAGGGAGGGAGGGCGAGGGAGCGGGGTGGGAATTTGGGGAGAGGTCAAATGAGAAATGTGGGCACATATGTCGTTATCAATTTGTACCTAACAAAGAGGTATGCTTACAATGCACGAATAGTGATATAAAATAATAATAATAAGAATATATAATAACGATAATAATAGATGTTTACCATGGAATAATAAAATAATTAGATAACATTTCTTTGTTTGTTTTTTGGAATTGGAGATTGAATCCAGGGACATTCTATATCCAATATACACTATCAACCCTTTTATTGTATTATTATTCTTAAAATTTTGAAACAAGATCTTGCTAAGTTGCTGAGTCTGGCCTTGACTCGGTGATCCTCCTGTCTCAGTCTCCCTTGTACTGGGATTACTAAAGTGCACCACCGTGTCCTGCTACAGAATTTTAAAATACATTAGTTCTGTTTTTCAGTAGTATGTAGTGTATTATGGTTGCTAGATGGGGGCCAGTAAATTACACTTGTTTAAAGAGTTTCTGAAGAGGCATAGATCACCATCCAGAACTCCAGTAAACAGAATCACACTGTAGCTATGTGCACCTCTACAACGGCCCCTTAAAATGTGAGCAATTAGGACAAATAAATAAAAGAACAAAAGGAATGATATGAACAAGAATGTGTCTGCTTCCTTAGCATTGAACACTTTTGTCTCTTTATTTCAAATTAAGCAAGGACCATTGGTGAGGAAGTGTGCCTCTCAAGCACTCTGACCATGTACAAATGCAACTCAGGTGATTTCCTCTCCGGGGGCTGAAAATCAAGGAGAGGAAAGAGGAGCCAGCCCAGCAGGTCTTGTGGTTTCCATTGTTTCATTTGGCTATGGTTTCAGCCCTTGGCTTGTTCTGTACATTTATGGAAAAGCAAACCTCAAAGGTTTGGCTGGAACTTTACAAGTTGTTTGTGAAATTCCCAAAGACAGAAAAATAAACCACAGAGCTTTGGGTGAAAAATGTAGCACTCTGTTTTTAATGGAAATTCTCATAATAACTATCCTTCAAGACTCTGCTTCATAGTTTGCATTTTTAATACACAACTTTTTTTTTGCTTTTGAAGAGGCCTCTCAACAAGAGTGGAATAAAAATTATAACATGAAATTAGTATGAGATGTTGCCAAATGTCATTAAAATAGCTTGCAAGTCAAGAGATGATTTTTTTCCTAATTTTGCCACTGTGAATACATTTAAACTTTAATAGGTCACACGATCCTGATTTCACATATATGGCATCCTATTCAATATAACTAGTATTAACTATAGTCTTCTGTTTATAGTAAACTCTCTTTGAGTTCCATCTTTTATATAGTTTTGTAGTTTTCTCTTCCATCTTGATACTTTGTATTTTCAATCTTCTACATAACTCACCATACTTTATATGGATTATGTCTTTAGATGCATGTTATATATACTAGTAACTAGAAGAAATAGAAGTCACACTCCAGTGTTTGTTTTAAATATAGGAGGTTTTATTGAAAGGGATGCTTTATAGTGATAAGCCAAACAAACAACAGATGCAGAAGCAAACAGAGCTAGGCAACAGCAGGAAGCCTTCACATTATTCAGTAAGTTCTTTGGAGCAGCACAGCAAATACAGCATATATTATTTCCAGAATTCTACAGTAATCTTTTAGTCTAGAAGGGACATTTCAAAATCCTCTAGCCTTCTAGACCTTCATCAGTAACATCACCTAAATAATAGAAAGCTTAGATGTTCATGGTGTTTCTCTCCAAGCCTCTGACCACAGGTATTTGGCCTGCTTGCTCCTCACAACTCCTCAAGAACAAACTGATTATTACCAATATCATTGACCTTTGTGATATTCTGTTGAGTGGACTCTTAATTAAAGTCACTGAAGGCCACTTAGTGACAGAGAACAGGGAAAATAACAGCCCTGCGCTTATTAATTTCTTTCTATAATCTCCTGATTACAGGCAAGAACAACTACAGTCCTTTGCAACCATCATTGTTACCATAATGGGCACTTGCAGCCATTACTTGATATCCTAAATAATTGCTATCAACAGTTAGAGCAACATGTGCTCATCATGCTTCTGCCTGTCATAGATAACTGTTATTTCAGTTTCCATCCGCAAGGATAAGTAGATGAACCTTCTCGTCTCAGTATTCCATGTTAGAGTCCGTTTCTTGGGACCAATACCAATTGCAGACAGATTCTGATAGGAAAGCAGAAACTTCCCTAGTATTTCAGGTATAAAATTCAATACACAAAATTACTTAAACTGGTGGCAAAAAGTGAGAAGAAAAATAGGAAGGTGAAGCAAACCACAAACTACAACAGGGAAGAAGATGAGAGATTGCTGCAATCCCTTAGGGTTGGAATGACATTAGGAAAGAGGAAAGATTCACTAAAATCAAGACGTCAGGAAATCTGGAAGGTTCCAGAACCATGTCAAGAACTGTTCTGTAGGTGTTAGGATCACATAAATAGGGCCTGTGCAGAAATAGCTGCAATGATGGAGCATATATGACACCTGCTAAAAATGACCCTACAAAAAAGAAAAGGGAAAGAGAGTGTAGGACACAGGGGATGAAGGAAGAAAAAAATACCTTTATACCCTTTATTTTCTCACACCAATTCCAACAAGAGCTTCCATTAGCCAAGCCTAACCAGAACATATCTCAACTTTAATAATTGTCCCTATTGACCACCTATGTTGCCTTTAGATTCTTGATGTCACAATCAGAGCTGCAAAGCATGTCCCTAAAGAGTTTCTCCTATTAACTCTGACAGCTAGTTTATGAAGAGTGGAATTTTTGAGTATTGGGCTGTATAAATAATCTCTGCAGTTATCACAAATATCTCCAGAGTGACCATTACAGTTTGTGCCACACCAAAACTGAATATTTTTGACACATTCTTGTCAATAAATAGTACTGGTCAACTTGAAGAATTTTACTAATCTGAGCTCTAGAGCACATACCTACCATTACTTCAATTGCATAGCTCTACTTAGTCACAACATTTCTTCGAATACCTTTTTTCACTATCTTTCCATAGTTACACTGAAAGTTTTTATTTATTATAAAACTAGTTTTGATTTAACAAAATCCAATTCCTTCATGTTTTATGTTCTTGGGTCTTGTCAAGGAAAATTTTCTTTAGTACAAATGCATATAAATATTTTCTCTTGTGTGATCTTTTCTGAATTTTATATTTTTATATTTACTTAGTCCATCATAGTTCACCTTTGTTTTTATTCAAAAAGTTAACTTTCTTTTGCTCTTAGTGCAACAACATTCCATCCCCAAGTGAGAGGCATTTGTACCTCAAGTTCTTCTGCAGGACAGCACTGTGACTCTGAGCCCTTTGTTGGGTTTTATGGGCATATTTGTCCATGATTAAGACAGCATTACATTATTTTAACTGATATAGGGTTAGACACCTATAATCCCAGCTCCATAGGAGGCTGAGGCAGAAGATCTCAAGTATGAGGCCAGCCTGGGCAACTTGGCAAGACCCTACTTCAAAATAAAAATAAATAAATAAAAAGGGCTGGGGGTGTAGCTCAGTGATAAAGCTCCTATGTAGTCAATCTCCAGTACCATGAAAAATGATAAATAGTGATTTTTAAACATCTGAATAACTGGAAATCACTACTTCGGGGCCTTTTATATTCTTTTACTCCTAAAAATTGATTCAGTTATTTCCCAATCTTTATTCTTAAATTTTATAATTACTCTTAAAATAAAAGTTGGGATCTTTATAAATACTTTTACATGCCTCTAAGGTTTTTTATTTACCCTAAGTGTTTACTACCATTATTGTTTTAAACATATGATCTTACATATCAAAAATATAGTCTTTATTGTGCTAATTAAAAATTTTTTTGATCAGTTTTGGTTAACATTGTATGCAGGTCCTGCCCTGTTTCCAGACAGTGGAGTCTTCAGATCCCAAGTCTGTCCGCCCTATCTCAGATGGGCAGCAGGGCTTCCTCGATGGCTGTCCCTGCCCACTCCCATGCTCTTATTTCAGCTCTGCCTACTGAGTCAGCCAACCCTGAAGTCACAGGTCCTGTCCTGCAGGGGACAGTAGGACTGAGAGGCCAGGCCCAACTTCTCAAGTGCCAGAGAAAGAGGGGTTGCTCTCATCTTTGGACTTTGCACACAATGCCAAGCAGTCAGTTTTCTCTTTAAACAACCACAGGATTAGGTAGTAGAGTGGCGAAGCATTTATGAAGTGTTAGGGATTCTGCTCATTGTTTTCCATGTCCCAGCTTTACAACATCCCAGTGAGAGAGCTGCTACCACCGTTCATGTTTTATAAATGAAATGAGTGAGGGGGAGGGGCAGATGGAGTAATGTCTGAGATTCTAGAGGCCAAAAGAAGCCCATCATCCCTGATCGCTGATTCTGCCCTTGTTACTAAAGTATTTCCACTCCTTGTCTTCTATTTCTTAAGTTTGCCCAGCCACACAGAGGAAGATATTTTCTCAACAGTCAATGGACCAAGACTCTCAGATTGCCCCGGGTCACTCCCTGCAAGGTTAAGGCAGAGACCCAGGACAGGACTGGAATGTTTCAAACTCTATACTTGACCTACTAGAAACCTCCTCTCTCCTGAAGCATTTAGAATTCTGGAATTCTCTAGAATCCCCATTGGGGAGATGGGGATGTAGGACCAAAATCTCCAGTCTGCTATGTTGGGTGCCAAGGATTCAGGGAGAGGCAGAAAAATAAAGAGGAAAATCCCATTCCTTAGAGTGGACTTGTGGGTTAAAAACACCAAGCCTTGGGAACACATCCAGTAGGAAGCTCTTCATCCAGCCAAACCCTGGTGCTTATGCATGAAACCTTGTGAAAAAGCCCCATCACACTGGTAGGTGCTGTGGGAACAGAGACCCAAGTCTTGAACACGGAAGCAACTGCTGGACAACTCCAGTTGTTGCTGTGTGGTAACAGAGGTTCACAGGATTTTCCAAGAGCAGCCTGGAATCTGTAATCTTATGTAAACATTCTTCCAAATGTTGGTAACTAATTCAATTATTTTAACACACTACAACCACAAACAAAAATTACGATTCTAATCTTAACAGATGCTAAGGGAATGTAATACTGAAGTCAGATTAGCATCCAGTGCATTTTCTAATGAATGTCTCCATATGAGTGTTATTCTACTAAATAATTTTCTGGAGTACAAAATATATGATTATAATGCAGCAAATTCGTACATAAATATTACAGCACCACTTCTTACACAATTGTAGAAACTATCTAAAAGACTGATCACAAAAATAGATTATCATTGTTTTGGATAATAAGCTTAGGGTTAAGACATGAAAAAGCTTACTATATTCTGTCTTCTCCACTTTCAAATACACACTGTCCTTCAAAATTTTAAAAGTGCTACATTTTAATGTGCAATGTCCAACAGAAGTTAAAGTACACTATGATAATAATTAAAAGTATTACTAGAATTATAACTTGAGAGGCTTCAGTACAAAAGCAGGAAGATGTTACACATATATTATCAAGACTTTTATGGTGATAATGATAGCTAAATGAAATAATAAAATGAGAGTACTGCATGATCCAAGAGGAACACATGACCATGACACTGTAGCAGTTGATCTGTCAAACTAGTGCTCAGACAGAGGTGTTTCTCTGACCTTGTTTGAATGGTTCTGTAAATAAAAATAATAGTGACAATGAAATCTGACTGTACTCTATGTGTGTTTGTGTGTAGTATACACATGTATAGGGAAGATTTCCAACAACTGTATTATTTTTCTTTATATAATCTGTTATTTTAGAATTTTAGTTTTTCTCCTCCCCCCAAAAAAAAATCCTTATAGCTGGACATGGTGGTATATGGTAGTACTTGGGAATCTGAGATAGTAGAATTGCAGGTTCAAGGCCAGCCTCAGCAATTTAGTCAGTACCTATTTCAAAATAAAAAGGATTTGAGGTATAGCTCAGAGGTAGAATGCCTTTGGGTTCAAGCATTAGTGTTAAAAATTTTTCCTTGTATTTTGTGAAATAAATTATAGTTATATATTTTTCTTTTTAAGAAATATCTTCCTTGGCAAAATAAAAATTTGTTAGTCTCAGGATTTCTTTAGAAAATTATTGGCCCAGAAAATATAAAATTCTGAAAAGTGCTGCTTTGGAGTTTATTTGCTATGTTTGCATGTATATATCAGATCATTGTTTGCTCCTGTGTTACACTGAGTCTTCAGCAATGCCAACCTGAGGTTGGGTCAGTGTTTATGAAGCTCATCTACAGTAATTGGCCTGATTTGATCAATCTCAATGATCACTTTGCTTAATACTCACTATTAGGAAAGCTGAACTTTTGACCTGCATCTGAGGTGCTTTTCTTGTGTGTGTGTGTGGGGGGGGGGGGTCCTGTGACTTGTGACTCCCTAAATTCTCTTTCATTGAGTTTTTTTTTAAGTTATATTTAATTTATATTCTCTCAAAAGAAAATGAACTCTATAATGATCGAATTGTTCAGTTCTTGGATGAAAATTTTAGAACAATCTATTAATTCTACACATTTCTTGACTGAAGCAAATAGTTCCGACAAACCTATCACCTAATCTCTTTCAAGGCAATGAGTTTCTCATTGATCTGCCAGGCTGCTAGCCCTGGAAAAGAGGAGTGACAAATAATCAGCCACCAGGAAAATGAATTGCAGCATTGTAGTTTGGAAACTCATAGTGAAAAATAACAAATGAAGAGATGATTATCAATTGCTTTCTACCTTTGAAAAGAATTACAGGATAGTAAATAAAAGTAAAAAATTACTACAGAAAAGAGTATAAGCATATATAAATATTCACATGAATGATAAAAGTATTTATAATACATACGTTAGAATTTTGGGCAGGAAAAAGCATTTAAAATACATTTAAATAATTTCAGCCTCATATAAGTTTTTACACAAACAAATGCAGTCAATGTATGGCTTCTCCTTACCAAGTATAGAGTATATTAACAAAATAAAATTAATCTCTTTTCTTATGCATTCTTTTGTGTACTTGTTCTGGTTTTGTTCAATGCTAAGTCATTCTAAGTACATATTAAAGGAAAACTATAATAAAAATTCATGAAAATTTACATATTTGGGAAGGTACCAAATGTGTAGATGAAATGTGTTTCTTGGTGTATATATACACTTGCTATACTTTCTTCATATTATTTCTTCCCTGTCATCATTCAAACCTTATTGCATATATCATGAAAATGTCACTGATCTGATAAATATGGATCAATGAGCAGTCAAAAATATGACCTTTGAATAAAACAAGAGAAGGAGTAGAGGAAGACCAATTTTTCTAGCTTGATATTGCATGCCATGTACCCTGCTGGGTAGATAAAGATATAGATAGATATTTAAATTATTATAACAATTTCATAAAATATAATTATCTTTATTCTGAATTGAGAGTTTTTTTAACTCATATGAAAACATGTTTATTTCTGTAGACAGGAAATTCAAATTCTGAGTCACCATCTAGTCTTCTCTTTCTAGCTATTATTAACTTTTATCAGACAGACTTTTCTGTCAATAAATAAGTAAATAACACTGGCTAGAAATAAAGCAAACAGGCAAAGAGCAGTTTGGAAGACTCTTGGACCTGGCAAGAATGTCAACTTTTGAGGGATCAAAGTCCTGAAAAGAAATAAAATGAAATGACAAATCTCATATTTACCATTGATTTTTTAAAAAATTTTGGACACTTGCAAATTCCCAGGACAGAACATAGAGGCTGAACAGAAAGCACTGTGATAGACCTTTTTGGCTGGCTCATGGGCATGGGAGAGGAAAAATATTAAAGGTCATCTTTACCATGGCAGCAGGAACTTGAGGAAGCAAGTTGGACAAGAAAGAGTCACAGATCTCTCTCCTCAGGTCTCTCCCAATTCTGGGATTGAACCCAGGGGCATTCTACCTTGAAGTACACCCTCAGCCCTATTTACCTGCAATCCTTCTATCTCAGCCTCCCAAGTACTGGGATCACAAGTGTGTGCCACCATACCTGGCTCCCTGCCAGTTCTTAATCTTTGCAAGAAGGGGTGAAAAATTAAGAAATTTGGAAGAAGATGGCCGATAATGGCTAAAACACTAAATAGAGCTGTTAACAATCTGATGGTTTTAGAGTGGACTAAGGTGATCTGTCTATGTGCCACCTGGCTAATGGGTGAATGTGAAATCATTTCTGATCAAAGGTGGCATCATCCAGAATCTCTACATTCTATCACACACAATGATTGGTATTGAATTAAAAATAACCAGGCTAGAGTACATATAGGAAAAGATTATCAACTCCCAAGAGAAAGAAAAAAAAAAAACACAAAAACAAACAACCAGTGGGAAAATTTGGAGGTTATCAGAAACAAACTTTACTACAATTTTTATTAAAATGTTTAAAACCTTGAAAAAAATGGATAAAACATTGAAGAATTTTCCCAGAGATTTGAGGATCATATAGCTAAATTAAGAACTTAATGAATGCACTGAAGAACAAAAAAAGAAATAATGACTAGAATATTGCTTAGTAGAAGGGAGAACAGCACCAATTTATCTTAAGGTTTTTACATTTGCTATTTCTTCTATTGTAAAAGCACTTGTTTCTTGTGAATGACTTCCCACTTTGAGTTTCAGCATAAATACAACTTTTGCAGAGGGTTTTTTTTTATGACCACAGTATTTAGCAGGTCTCCTTCACTCTACCTACCTATTCATTACACGTTCTTCTTTGTTTCTTTCAAAATATTTGCTAGTACACAAACTACAGCTACTAAAAATGATAAACTCTTTTGCGTGAATGTGTAAACCTAGGTGAATTACTTAACTTCTTCAAATCCTTTATTTCATTAGTGTGCATGTATGCCTCTACCAGCTTACCCTCATTAAGATGTATGATTATAATGCACCAATAAAAAATAAAAAATTTAAAACTCTAAAAATACCAATTTTTAAAAAAAGAATGCTGTAGCACGCTTGTAATCCCAGCATTCGGGAGGCTGAGACCAGAGGATCTGGGTTCGCGGCCAGCCTCAGCTACCTAGTGAGGCACTCCGCAACTTAGTGAGACTTGGTTTCAAAATAAAGAATAAAAAATAGGGCTGGGGGTGTAGCTCGGAGGTAGAATGCCCCTGAGTTCAATCCCCAGTACCGCAAAAAAAAAAAAAAAAAAAAAAAAAAGAATGCTGTAGATCCACTATCTAAAGACTGCTAAAGTCTAAGTGAAATAGGACATGTAAAGCACTTATTTCAACATGAAGGCAGAGTTTTCCTTTTTCTTTTTTAAGGATAAACAACATGTCAAAGAGTTGAGGCTACCTGGGAAATGAACTGAAAACAAATTCCTTATTTAATTTGATAATAGGAACACTGCATTTGAAACTGCCATGGCTGTGGAGTCTTGGTCCAGATCTCATTGAACAATTTGCCTGTGTGGTAACACTGGTCTATTGGTGAATAAAATTATAAATTGAGGGTAATAGACGCACATCATAATTCTGAGTCTGAAACAAATATTCTATGTAAACTAGGTATTAACATTAAATCTACCCATAATCTAAATCCCTATTTCTCTGACCATTTCCTGATACATCAGACATTTCAGAATTTTCATTGTTCAAATATTAAGAATCAATTCTCTTTTGAAGTTTAGCAATGTGTATTCTGAAAAGATATTTCTGTTTTATTGCATCTTGATCAAGTGGAGGAAGATACATAAAGGAAGTTCATGCCTGGGAGTTTGCCAAAATCACATTGATTTTATAATTAAAGGCTATTTCCTACACAAAGCATTTAATTCTTTTATACTCAGGTATTGAAAATGATGTTGTCAAGTTAAAGAGAAAGTAAATCACCATTACCTCCCTTAAATAAAATATTATTGAGGTTGGCTTGAGGTCAATAAAGAGATCATTTGTGGAAAGAAATGCATTTTTTATTCACTATCTTAAGCAGATATATGGAAAGATGATTTTGGATTCTTTAAATCGGGATCAGAAAGATTTTCTGAAAGTGAGGTCTCTATTTGAAGTAATCAACACTGCCTGTGTAGTGTGACAGTATACAGAGACAACATGTTAAAGAAATGGGAAAGGCTATGCTCCAATAAAACTTTACTCACAAAAGCAGGCAGCCAATCTATGGAGCATAATTTGTCAACCACTGTTCTAAGTGATTAAGAAATTGGTTTGTAGCAGAATGGGCTTGGAAGGGAACCACACCAAGAGATGTGATGTGCACATATGAATTTATCACTTTGAATCTTGCTTTTATATATATTATATTATATCAATAAAATTCTTAAAAAATAAAAATATGAAACACAAGGAAATCATTATGATAGAATATTGAATATGTGAACAAGGAAATACTTCACCTTTTTAAGAATTTATATGAAGTCTATGACTTAGAGGAGATTTACAGGTAGTTCAAACTTTAAGAAAAATAAAGGTTGTCAGACATATTTGTACATGTCTGTAATCCCAGTACTTCAGAAGCTGAGATAGGAGGATCATAGGTTCTAAGACAGTCTCAGCAATGTAGCAAGTCTTTCAGTAACTTAGTGTGACCTTGTCTCAAAATAGTAAATAAGATAGGGCTAGGGATATAGCTCAGTGGTAGGATGCCCCTGGGTTCAATCCCCAGTGCCATAATAAATAAACAAAAATTAAAATTAAAGGTTTATTTTTAGTTAAAACAGGGACTTAATCATACATACATAAAATTAATTTAGTTTTCTGTGGACACATACACTCCTTGTAGTAAGGTGTGGCCATATGCATTTTAGTCAACAAAAATGGGCAAATGTTTTAATATATGTGTCATTTCTAGTCCTAGGTCATTAAAATCTTCCACAGTTCATCAGTTCTTACTTTCTCATCTGTCAGCCAGATGCAGAGGGTCCAGAAAAGACTGAGACCTTAGGGGACAAAAGGAGTCTGCGTCACTAAGTGACTATGAGAAACAAAATCTCTCTCCCTTCCTGCCACCAACCAAACGCTCTATGTGTGACAATTAACTTCCATTTTGTTCATCTTCCGTTTTGTTCATCACCAATTATCTCTAAGTACCACAAGTATAAATTGGTATGAGAAAACTTAAATGTGCGGTACTAAATTAGTGGACAGCAGGTGATCTGAACTTGAGTATGGTGGGCTGTAGACCACAGCTCCTGCCCTGCCTCATTGACCACTTGTGGAATGAAGGCCCAAGATGTGTTAGAAGCCAGATTACGTGTCAACTAGACCTATAATTCTAGAAATGGCTGAAAAGTGTCAGAATGTGTGTTGTTTACTTGTGACTGACTTTCATGGTGATATAGAGGGCTCAATAATTTGGGGAAAAATGACACTGGAGGTCTAGTAGTAGGTAAAAGTGCTGGATGTGGTGGCACACTCCTGTAACCCCAGTACTAGGGAGGTTGACACAGGAGGATTGCAGGTTCAAGATCAGCCTCAGTAACTTAGTGAGACCTTCAGCAACTTAATGAGACCCTATTTCAAAATAAAAAATAAAGTAGAACTGGGGGTATTGCTCACAGGTGGAATGCCCCGGATTCATTCCCCAGTACCAAAGGGGGAAAAGAAAAGAAGTAAAAGTGAAAAAGAAAACAACTTAAGGGCCAAGATCTAGTAAGTTTTCCCATTTGATCCTGGTACTGAATCTTGGAGTAAGATCAGATGATCAGATTAAAGATGTGATGATCCCACCCAAGAAGACTTCTAAAAATAGTTTTAAATGGTATTTCCTAAAGAAAAGTGGAAAGGTGGAAGAGAGAGCGGGACTGAAAGAGAGAGAAAGAAAAATCAGCATTGAGAATGTAAAAAATAATGCTTGAGAACTAGAAAATTTCTAGAAAAGAATTTTGGATACAGCTATTGACGTATGATGCTGACTGAAATAACACAAAGTCTCAGTTTTGAGAGGATCTAAGGTAGAAAGAAGACAGAAAAAGCACTGCAGGTCCCAGAGGTGAAGATATTTGACAGGAAGAGCAGCTCAGAGGGTGGTTGGACCTAGGAGGCTTGGGAGAACACACCCTCTCTCAGAGGGCAGAATCCAGGATATGTCTCTTGTTCCTTCCCAAATGGGCATCTACAACAAGTGTATGAAAATAAACTAGGGATGTTTCAAATAGACCCATTCAAACAGAAACATGTTTTGATCATTGCTAAGTATAGTAAAATATAATAATGATACAACTCATAAAGTTGCATGTGTGTGTACAGAGCTTGCACAAACATGTGTTTACATACATGCATGTGCATAGATAGAGCTTTTTGTTTGTGAACCCAGTGTATGCTGGTACATTTAAAATAAACCCTCAAAATGTATTCATTAATTCAGATAAGCATGGGTACCAATTCTGCTTTGCCATTTCTAATAAAAAAAACTACCTTCTTAGTGACAGCTGAGTTCTGTAATTACAGATTGTAATATTTTAAATCTAGGCTTCACAAATATAAAGCACAACAGTTTTATATGTTCATGAATAGAAGAATAAATATATTTCAATATTTCCTTTTTTAATGCATCTTGGGAAGAAGAAAAAGTTCTTCCCTGATACAGCAAAGGGACTCTATCTCATCTCATCTACTGACTTTTAATGCAGAAGGATTTAACTGATATCACATGCTACCCAGATATAAAATACACCTTAAGTCATTTAAAGTGACTAAATATCTTAGATAATTAAAAGTTAATGACCTGAAAAAATACAAGATACTTCACTAAGTATATTATGTGCATGATGTGCATGTTCTCTTTTTGGTTGTATAACCAAAATGACTTAGTTTTACTATAATTTACTGTAAAAAAGTGACTTTTGCTTCAGAATTCTCATGTTTCAATCCCAGAATATTACAAAACTAGGAATACTATATTATGTAATATCCATTTGAGTGTTGTGGATACCATAAATAATTTCACACAGCCAATGCATTTCTACAAAATTCTAGTATAAAATGTATTTATACCTTTCATTCCATTTGTAAATATAAATGCAAACAAAACCTCATTAAATCTGTCACCCCCCCCCAAAAAAAGCATAACTAATACTGAGATTTCTCTCCTTCCATATAGTGTTGGTTGGTGTATTTATTTAGATGCCTTACAAACAAATAACCAACCAAAATGAATATTAGACAGTCTTGGAACAAGAGCTAAGATTTAGTCCACAAAGCATATGTTTCATATGTGCCAGTACATTGAATCATAATCCTTCCAGAATGTGAATCACAGGACAGTCCAACATTGTCTATTAGAGCTTTGGGCAAAACACATTCTGGAGCTGGGCCAGAATTCACACGTTCTCTCATTTTCTTTCCCCTAGCTGTAGGTCACTGAGTTAGAAAAACAAAACAAAACAAAAAAGGTGGGTAAGTGGCAATAAAAAAAAATTAGATTCATTTTTTGGGAGGTAGGTTGAAAATGTGAGGTAGCTTTAAAAGTCTCTGTGTTTGAAAAGCAAATGAGAAAACTGAATAGCTACATTGCATGGACTGCAAGCTCATTTCCTACAACAGACGACAAAGGCCAATGAAAGACAGGACAGCTTTATGAATAGAGTGCAATGAGAAAAGTAAAGGCAAAGATAAATGCATACCTACCTTAGCTACCATACAAAGGTGGATAGAGATCTTTGACAAGTGATAAAGACACAACTTGGCACAATCAGCAATTATTTTTGGCATCTACAAAAGAGGTAGTGAAGCAGAAAAATCTGTCCAAGAATTAATCTGCAGCTGCACAACAGCAATGTGTTATCGTCTCCAGGCTGTGACACAAAGCACAGCCAGGTATGTGAAAATTTCTTTAATATCAGACCATCAATATAAATTCTTAACAATCAATCAATGAACAAATATTAATGAATAATGTACATAAATACAGGCACAGGATTTTTCATTCATTCATTTCTACCTTTAATATCTTCAAGAATAAAAATGGTTTTACTAGCAAAATATCTTCAAGAAGTCTTATTGCATGTAATCCAAAATAACTTCATAATTTTTGATAGCACAGCTTTTGTTCCAACACAATATGTTGCCATTAAGAGATTCAGACCATTGGTGAAACCCCTGTTTGAAACACTGTCATGAGTGCCAAGCCATATGTATTAGTCACTCCTGTCATGACTAATTAGAAACTGACTTCATTTTCCAGTTTCAAAACAAGCAAATTTTCATAGACACATTTGGGATATCCTGACTAGTGCTATCCTGTATAAATTTGACATCATTTTAAAAGAAAAAAATCAGATTACTCCCTATTGATAATAGCTCCTGCCCTAGTTTTAACTAGTTGGTATTTCAACCTGAGTAGTATTTCTATTAATTATTTTTCTTATTGCTATTTATTACTGAGTATTAAAGCCAGGGATATTCTACCTCCAAGCCACATCCTCAGCCATTTTTTAATTTTTATAAAAAATTTTAAAACAGAGTATCACTAAGTTGTTGAGGATCTCACCAGCTTGGTAAGGTTGGCCTCGAACTTGTAATCCTCCTATTTCAGTCTCCCAAGTATTACAAGCAAATAATACCATGCCCTGCTCAGTAATTAAAGAAAATAGGAAGAATGAGAATGAATTTAAATAAGAATTGAAGGAATCATGGATTTTGCAGTAAATTGATTTTTTAAGTAAATGAAAACAACATGGAATTTGTATGTTTATTTTGTATTATATTTTAATCATGTTTCACTAAAAGAAATTCGCTTTTGCAAAAAAAATATACAACAAATCAGTTTACATCTTCTTTTTTATTTCTTTTCTTTTTTTCCTGGTGAAGCACTATTGTTTAGGTGAAATGACATTATCTCCCTCTCATGATGAGGTCCAATAACGAATTCTCCACTGTTGTTCATTCATGCTTCTAAATGAACTGATAAATCCCAGGGGCTCTGCTGCACCTGATTTCTCTTAAAACTATATAAAAATATCAAATTGCTTAATAACTAATAATTGAGAGAATGATGTTTAAAATATACTTTCTTCATCTAGAAATATCTTTGTCAGAACATTTCTAATATATCCTCAAATCTTTTGTTTTTAATTTTTTAAAATACTTTTTTGATGCATTGTAACCATATGCCTTAATAAAAGGTTCAGAGTGATTAGAACATAGGTACACACAGAGCTTTGTGTGTTTAAATCTCTTTTTTTAATAAACCATCATTTAGAATTCTTTATACATAGAGAGTATAAACTTAAAATAATATTTCACATTGTCTAATTCATTTCGCATTTGTGTGAAAAATATAAACTAAGCCAAGAATGCAGGATAAAATCTCACATTTCCTCATATGTGAGTCTAAATCAAATCAATTGAAACTGCTCAAGGATAATGAAGTGTACAACTGGAGTTAATAATTTTCATTTAACTCTAATATTGCTTTTTGAATACTGGCTTCTTGCCTTGTGCATTATGTATTTTTGTTATGTTTAGCATGCTTAAAATAAAAAGTTTTGAATCATTCATAACAGAGTACCATAAGTACAAAGTATTCACTCTTCACCCTCATGTTGACCTCAGTCTCTGATTCTTTTTAGTATTTGTGGTACTGGATAATGACCTAAGGGTGTTCTGTCTCTAAGCTATACCCTCAGCCCTATTTTATTTTATTTATTTTTGAAACGGAGTCTCTCTACATTGTTGGGGGCCTTCCAAATTGTTGAGTCTGGCCTTGAATCTGCGACCCTCCTGTCTCAGGCTCCTAAGTACTGAGATTGTGGATGTACAATACCTCACCCAGTTCTGTCTCTGATTCTTATATTCAGACTTAATTTGTCTTCCCAACAAACCAGGACTGAATTTAAATTAAACTCACAACCTCCCTGTGATTCCTTATCTCTGGCCTCTTTCTCCTCACCAAGCCTTAGGAGCACCACTTGCCTCTTCCTCTCCAGTAGCCAGCATCTGAAGCAAATTTTAATTTCATCTAAGTGGGTCTTCCATAAACTCATGCGGGGCAATTAATGCCACTATAGGAGAATCTTAATGAGCCACAAAAAGGGCAAGATCCAAGGTTGACTTGTCTATTCTCTTCAGTTTTAGCCCTAAAATCTGAGAAAGAAAATGTTACCTAATACATTCTCTAAGTATTTGATAAGTAAATAAAGTTGAGTTGTTCAAATTATGTCCATTTTTTTCTCCCCTCACTATCCCTCGCACTCAGATCATTCTGTATGTGCTCTCATTTCTTCCTATGTTGTCTTAATTTTCACTTTTTTGTCCTCACTCTTAACTACATAGGAGCAGATGACCAAAAGAATCACAGTGAAACTGAGAGGTTCCCAGACCCATCTTTCTCAATTGATCTATGAGGTAATTATCATGGTGTAGATATGAAATGTCTTCCAGATTATCATGTGTTGAAAGCATTTTTGACAATGTAACAAGGTTCAGAGAAGGGCCATTACTGTAGGAAATAGATCGACAAGACCTTGAGGACTCTATCTGTTGTGCACCCAACAGGCGGCTACTCATCGCTACCATGAGTCAAATGGCTGTCTTCCACCACACTTTGCCACCATGTTTCTGCCTTGGAGCTGGCTACCATGGACTGTACCTCTGAAACTGAGCTAAATAAACCTTTCCTTCTTTAAGTTATTCTTGTCAGGTGTTTTGGTCACAGTGATGAAATGCTGACTAACGTGGAAATCAAGACAAAAGAGATGAGGTAGTGTTTTGGAGGTCACAGACTAAATGGCCACAAAACCAAGCTAATAAGTGCTTTAGACATCTGTTCTGGGGTATTATTTCTAGGCAACTGTGATTGTCCCTTTTCACTCTCCCAGATTTTTCTCTTTTGAAATTTACAATAAATCTAAAGAGGTAATATTGAAGCAAGCCTCAAAGAATGAAGAACCATTTATCTAGTGGAGAAGGCAGAAAACAAAATATATGAAAGCAAGCAATACAGAATGCCTGGAAACTATAAAGATAGCAAGATGGTAGGAACAGAAACAGTGAAACTTTAAAGTCCTTTTATGCCATGCTAAAAAATTGATATTTGCAGCAAACAGTAAAAAGCCATTAAAGTATTTATAGCAAAGTAGTAACAACAGAACATCATTTGTTTAGCTGCCTATTCCTGAGAGCTACCTAAAAGAGTAATTGAAGTAAGACTGGTAAAAAACTGTTTGCTACTTAACTGTGCTTACAAATTTTTTAATATTACTAAACAGGTGATCACAATTATAATGTTTTTCAAATAAGCTTAAAAATTTAAGAAATTATTTTCTTTGTTAAAACATTTTAAAGTATTTTCTTTTTTAAATTATAAAGCTACTTAATAATCTAAAGATAAGAATGCTAAAATAGAGTAAGAGTGTGCAAAAATTTTCAATGTTTTTCTTTTTTGATTACATTGAAAATAATCTGGTTTCATACAGATATAATAATATGTAAATTTATGTTTTAATAATTCAAGTAAATTGATTCATCTGCTTCTTCCATCTTACAGAGTAATGGAGTAAGCTAATACTTTTCTCTTTTTAGGAGAGGACTCTCTTAGAAATTTTTATGTGACTTCATCTCTAAGGAAAAATTCCTTTTTTTGGTACTGGGGATTGAACCCAGGGGCATTCTACCTCTGAGCTACACCCCCAGCCCTATTTTTTATTCTTTATTTAGAAACAGGGTCTCACTAAGGTGTGGAGGGCCTCACTAAGTACCTGAGGCTGGCCGAGAACCCAGATCCTCCTGTCTTCTAAGGGAAAATTCTAACATCAAATCCTAAATTATTCTCTTACCCCTTCCTTCCAATTTTTAATTGTTCTAACAAGTAAGGTTGAAAATATTTTAAAAATTTTAAATGGCTGATCTAACTTGAATTCTGTTCCCCATTAGAAAATGATCTAATCTCTGATGATTGTTTAATGACATATAAGAACTCAGACCTCTCTCAGATTTGTTCTTGCACCATCCCCTAGTCCTTAAATTCATAAGTGAAATGTCTTGCATCAAACTTGGCTGCATATCAGAACTATTTATAGAAATTCTTAAACTTGATAACATATGAGGTCAGGAGGTGGAGACCTGGGACATTGACAAAGGTCTGTACTCACCAGGTGAGTATTCCTAGGGCAGAAGGAGGAAGGTAATAAATAGAAAGTAAAAACACCAAGACAGATCTAGAGTAAGGCTGTTTAAAAAGGGAAAAATCTGTGTACTTTAGTCCTTTTTTTGACAGTTTTTTTTTAATTTAGGCAAACTGTATGTAAATTTATCAGCTTAGTGATTTTTAAATATATTGGTTATTGGTATTAAATAGATTACCATTGGCCTCCAGAACTTTTTCTTCTTATAACACTAAAATGCTATACCCATTAAATAATAACTCCTCATCCTCTTCCCCCAATCCCTGACCACCACCTCTCTACTCTTTATATGATTTTTTCTACTCTTTTTTTATTACTAGTTCATTATGATCATACATCTTAATGAGTTACAAACTGCATACATACACACAGCATTCATTTAACCCTTCCCCAAATCTCATCCCATTCCTTTCCCCTCCCTCCTTTTCATGTTCAGCTTAGTGATTGACTTTGATATGTTTGTGAATGTACCTATTCTCATGTCTTTTTACAACTGGCTTATTTTACTTAGCATAATTTCCTCAAGTTTCATCCATATTGTAGCATATGTCAGAATATCCTTTCTTTTTAAGGCCAAACATTTCATTGAATGTATATACTATACTACAGTTTGTTATCTATTAATCAATGGATGGAAATGTGAGCTGCCTTTAAATTTTAGCTATTGTGAATGATGCTGCTGGACAAATGTCTCTTCAAGACCTTCTTTCAATTTGTTTGGTTATACCCAGAAGTGTACATGCTGTATTATATAAAGGTCTATTTTAATTTTTCAAATGATATCCATACTATTTCCACAGGAACTGTATCATTTTACGTTATCAACAATAGTGAACAAGAGCTCCAATTTCTATAAATCCTTACTAACAATTGCTCTTTTCTTTCTTTTTCTTTTCTTTTCCATTTTTCCTCTTTCATTCATTCATTCTTTCTTTCTTAGATATCTTGATAAGTTAAGGGTGGTATTTCATTATAGTTTTGCTTTGCATTCTTCTAACATGGTGTGTATCATTTTATGTGCATACTAGCCATTTTGTATCTTCTTAAGAGAAATATCTATTCAAGTAACTTGATAATTTTGAATTCTTTGATTATTTTTGAGTTTAGGAGTTCTCTATTTAATCTAGATTTTAAGCATTTACCAGATAAATATTTGCAAATATTTTTTCCTATGGATTGCCTTTGCCTTTGGTCATACCAGAGTTGCCAAATCCACTGTCAGAAAGTCTTTGATCTGTCTTTTATACTAAGAGTTTATAGTGGTTAGTTCTTCCACTTTCATTTAATTTTAATATATGTGTTAGTTTACAGCCCATTCACATTATTTGTATATCCAGTTTTCCCAGCATCATATGTTGAAGAGACTGTCCTTTCTCTATTAAATACACCTGATACCCTTGTCAAGGAAAATTATTTGTTCACATATACAAGGGTTTGTTTCTGGGACAAAGTGCAATATGATGCACCCCTTCCTCTTAATATTCAACTCTGTGATCAGAAGTAGCAATTGGAGTACAAATCCCTAAACTTTGAACAGCAGAGTTCTTTTTTGCCTGCTGTGTTAATCAGTTTTCTCTTACTATAACAAAATAACTGAGATAATCGATTTACAAACAAGTAGGTTTCACAGTTTTAGAGGTTTCAGCCCATGATAAAGTGTCCCCTTGCTTTTTTGCCTGAGCTGAGGCAGAATATCATGGCAGGGAGTATGCAGTAGAGCAAAATATGAAAAGGAAGAGAAGAGAAGAGAGGAGAGGAGAGGAGAGGAGAGGAGAGGAGAGGAGAGGAGAGGAGAGGAGAGAGAGAGAGAGAGAAGAGAGAGAGAGAGAAAGGAAAGAAGGAAGGAAAAGAAAGGGGTGGTTTTCCATAATCACCTTAAGGAACATGGTCCCAATGACTGGAAAACATTCCCTACCTTTTAAAATTTTCAACATTTTCCAATAGAGCCAAGCTGAGGACCAAGCCTTAAACACATGGGCTATTGAGAGGCATTCAACATCCATGCTATAGACCTACCCTGCCTCCCATGAACTGAGAGCAGGTTGCTCTAGGAACACGTGCAGGCTGCCTGCAATAGGAATGGGGATGGGACATGAGGAGCCTCTACTGTGCTAAGAGCTTAAGTTGTCCAAAACTAGCTGCACTTTTTCATCTAAGTTTTCTCCTGAAATGTGCAAGCCCTTACTAGACTCCCGGATACCAACAGTCACACCAGACAGATTCTGCCAGTGCATTGTTGACTAAGCAGAGAGGAAAATTCTTGGGGCTTCCTAATAGCATCTTCACACAATCCTCTTTCAATGCAGACTTCTCTCAGATTTTTGAAAAGGGGCCATTAAGCATTTACTTTTCAGTGTGCTACACAATTTACATGGTTAGGTCTACCTGGCAGAGTTAACATAGTGCTTTCTCACAGGACATTTGTCCTCAGAACTTCCTGAGATAGTGCTCCAGGTTTCAGAGGATGATTTTCACACAGCTGTGGTAACATTATCAATAAGAAAATACAGCTATACTGGTCAAGTCTCTCAACTATCCATGGTAGATGGGGAAGCTTTGTTGTTTTTCTTTAGTGAAAATTTATACAAGCAAAATTTATTCTGTAAAATAGCTTATTTGAACAATGTATCCTGACAATATAGCAATAGATTCTTCAAAATTCTAGATCTCATAACGTCCTCTTATCTCAATGCATGTTCCACAAAAGGGTAATGTCTTAAGAAATGCACAGCCACATATTTTCAGATTGTGTCCGATTTTCCTTTACCCAGAATAGTCTTCAGTATGCTAATGAGCTTTGTGATTCTTCAAATATGGCACCAGCTCAATATATCTTCACCTCTAAGACTTATATTTTACCCCACATGTTGACATTTAGACTTCAAAATCTATCTAAAAATCCCATGTACATGCAGTATTTCCACTTTTGAAATATTATCCAGTCTATGATGCATCTTGTGATTAATTTATTTCCTTTTCTTAGAGTATGATTATCAAATAGCAAAATTTACCCTTCTTAGTGGACAATCCCACAAGTTTTGACATAATACATAAAAGTTGTGATGCCAACAATGCTATAAAGACATAGAACAAAATTAAGTCATATTCTTTATCCTTCCTTCAACTCCGGGCAATGGCAACCATTGAATTATTCTTTCACTAATTTTTTTTTCCCTTTTTACAATATCACAAAAAAGGAATCATATCGATGTGTAGTGGTGCACACCAGTAATCCCAGTACTTGGCAGCCTGAAACAGGAGGATTTTAGGTTCTAGGCCAGCTTCAGCAATTTAGCAAGACCCTGTTTCCAAATGAAAAATTAAAAAGGCTGGGGGTATAGCTCATATATAGGATAACCCTGAGTTCAATCTCTACTACCACACATGCGCATGAGTGCATAAACACACACACACACACACACACACACACACACAGATAAAAGGAAAATCACACACTTCATTCACTTAGCATAAAGTATTTGAGATTCACCCAAACACTATTTTGCTGAAGAAGATAGTAGTCTGAAGTTAAGTCTTTACTGTTGTTTGAGCTAATCTTGTAGTGAAATGAGTGGTATGTTTATTTCTACTATTATTATATTTTCCCTCAACCCATCATAGATGTCAAACTTCTCCAGTTTCATCTATATTTCAATGACACTCTTTCAGCAGAAGATTTCTGTCAATGTCTGCTCCTCACTCAGTGTTAAATTTTATTTTGCACTGTACTTCCTTACCCCTATTCCATTCCCATACTAGACTAGTGTTACTTTTGATTCAGTACTTGTTAGCCTCATGACTTAGGGAGAGAGAACATTCTCTATTGACTTGACTTAGCCCAGCCTTCTGCAAGCAATCTGTCCTGGATTCAGGAGTGAAAAATTCTCAGTGCTTCTTTCCTTCTCAACTTTTAATAAAGATCAGAATGCATTCATGTCTCAGCCCCCACATCCTGACAGGGAGAACTTTTGTTGTTGTTCTTTCCCACCCAATATGCAATGGACTTTTAGCAGAGCCATCAGGATAATGATGTTTTCTGTCATATTAGAGCCTTTGTGCTTTAGAGGAGATGGATTCAGGTAAAACTTTGTGCTTTGAGTGGCTGCTACTGTCATCCCTTGTTCCTATACCATGAAGAATGTTTTCTAGGGACTCTTGTTTTATCCGAATGTTTCTTTCCTTTTTTATATGCTTTTACTGCTGCACTATCATCTCACATCATAATGTAAATCATATTGACATTGGCATACATGCACACAGCACTTGGTGCCTCCCTCTTTGCCTTCCAATACAGAAGACTGATATTGGGATTTCCATATACATACATATAGCCAATGTTAGTATTTCCAATAATGAACCTCACTCTTCCCACTCCCCTTCTCTTAAACCACTTCCCTGGCTCCACTGAGTTTTCTCTTCTGTTATCTGGAGTCCCTCTAGTATCCCAGTTACTCCCTAGCATGTTCATATTAAAAAAAATGTGTCCCTTCACTTTCTGTGACTGGCTAATTTCACTAAACATAATATTCTCCAGGTCCTTCCATTTTCTTGTAAATGACATAATTTTATTCTTTTTTTATTGCTGAGTAGAATACCATTGGGATCATATGGTGGATCCATTCCCAGTTTTCTTTTTTTTTAATTAATTAATTTATTTTTTCAGCACGGATTTTTTATACATTTCTTGAATACAACAGGGTTACATAGACATTTATGACATATCAATCATTGTCCTTCATACATTTTAAAATAAAAGTGGGGGAGTTGTGGGAGCCCAGCTGGGCCCTTCCACCCCTGGCAATTGCTATCTGCAGAGCAATTAAAATGACTCTTCTGCTATGGCTACATTGGCATCTTGAAGTCTGGAGATTGCCCCTAGGATGCGTAGATGAAAGACCATTCCTAGTTTTCTAAGGAATCTTCACATTGATCCCCATAGTGTCTGAACTAGTTTGCAATCCCACCAACAGAGAGTTCCTATGTCCCTACGTCCTTGCCAACATTTATTATTATTTGCCTTCTTGATGATTGCTATTCTGATTGGAGTTAAATGAAATCTCAAAGTAGTTTTGATTTGCATTTCCCTAATTGCTAATGATGTTGAACATTTTTCATGTATCTATTGGCCATTTGTATCTCTTCTTTTGTAAAGTGTCTATTCAATTCAGTTGCCAATTTCTTGTTTTTTTTTTTTTTCTAGTGTAAAGTCTTTTAAGTTCTTTGTATATTCTAAATATTAATCCTCTGTCAGAAGGATAGCTGGTAAATATCTTCTCCCATTCTGTGGGCTTTCTCTTTAGACTCTTAATGGTTTCCTTTGATGTGCAGAAACTTCTTAGTTTAATACCATCCCACTAATTAATTTTTATTTTTATTTCCTGAGCTTTAGGGGTCTTGCTGTATATGTTCAAGTGTCAAGCCTATGCCCTTCTCTAGTAGCTTCACCATTTCTGGTCTAACTTCTAGGTCTTTAATCCATCTTGAATTAACTCCTATGCAGAGTGAGAAGTATGTTTTTAGTTCCATTTTTTCTACAAATGGATAACAAAGTTTCCCAACACCATTTGTTGAATAGGGTGTCTTTTCTCCAGCATATATGTTTGGCCCCTTTCTCGAAGATGAATTGACTATAAATATGTGGATTTGTTTCTATAGCTTCTATTCTGTTCCATTGGTCTATGTGCCTGTTTTTGTGTCAATACTGTGCTGTTTTAATTACTATAACTCTATAGTATAATTTGAAGTCAGGAATTGTGATACTTTCTGCATGGTTTTTATTGCTGAGAATTGCTTTGGCAGTTCTGGGTCTTTTGTTTCTTCAAATGAAATTTATGACTGATTTTTCTAGATCTATGAAGAATGACATTGGTATTTTGATAGGGATTGCATTGATTCTGTATATTACTTTTGGTAGAATGGCTATTTTTAGGTTTTATATTCTGCCTACTCAAGAGCAGGGGAGATCTTTCCATATTCCAGGATCTTCTACAATATCTTTTTTTTAGTGTTTTATAATTTTCATTGTAGAGATTTTTTACTTCTTTTTATTTGAATCCCTTTGATATCCTTCTCTTATTGCTCTGGAAAGAGTCTAGAGGGCTAAATTGAAAAGGAGTGGTGATAGTGGGCATCCTTGTCTTTTTCATGATTTTAAAGGGAATTCCATTCAATATGATGCTGGTTTGGGGTTTGTTGTATATTACCGTAATGATGGTGAGATATGATCCTTTGATTCTGATTTTCTGCAATGTTTCTAGCATGAGTGGGTGTTGGATTTTATCATATGCTTTTTCAGCATCTATTGATATGATCAGGTTATTTTTGTTCTTAGTTCTAGTTATATGGTGAATAACATGTATTAATTTGTGTATGTTAAACCAGCCTTTCTTTCCTGGGATAAAACCAACTTGGTCATGGTGTACAATTTTTGTGATGTGGTTTTTAATGTGCATGGCTAGTATTTTTTATAGAATTTGTGCATCTATGCTCATCAATGATATTGGTCTATAATTTTCTTTTCTTGAGGTATCTTTATTTGGTTTTAGTATTAATGTGATATGGACCTCATAGAAGGAGTTTGGAATAATTCCATATCTTTTGAATTCACAGAATAACTTGTGAAGTATTAGGACTAGTTCTTCTGTAAAGGTCTTGTAGAATTCAGCTGGAAACCCATCTGGACCTGGGCTTTTCTTTGATGGGAGAATTTTTATTGCTGTTTCTATTTCTTTGCTTGATATTGGTCAGTTTGTGTTTTCTATATCCTTTTAGCTCAATTTATGTAGGTTGTATGTGTTTAGAAATCTGTTGATTTCTTCCATGTTTTCCAGTTTGTTGGAATATAAATTTTCATAATATTTTCTGATAATCCTCAGAAAATCCCCACTGTGTTTGGTGATGTCTCCTTTTTCAATTCTGATTTAATAATTTGTGTTGATTCTCTCTTTCTTCTGATTAGGTTGGCTAGGGGTTTTTCTTTCTTGTTAATCTTTTCAAAGAACCAGTGTTTTGATCTGTTGATCCTATGTTTTTGGGTTTTTTTTATTCTCTATTTCATTTACTTATGCTCTGATTTTAATTATTTCCTGCCTTCGGCTGACTTTGGAATTGGACTGTTCCTGTTTTTCTGGGTCCTTGAGGTGTGTCATTATTTGGATTATTTAGTGACTTTCTGTTTTTCTTATGTAGGAACTCAGTGTTATAAATTTTCCTCTTAACACCACCTTCAAAGTGCCCCATAGATTTTGGTAAGTCGTGTTGATATTTTCATTAAATTCCAGGAATTTTCCTATTTCTTCTCTTATTTTTCTTCTGATCCATTCCTGATTCAAGAGTGTATCATTCAGTCTCCATGTATTTATGTAATTTATTTTGGTCTTCCTGTTGTTGATTTCTACTTTCATTCCAATGTGATCTGAAAAGATGCAGGGAATTATATTATAACTTTTGACTTTGTTGGTGCTTTCTTTGTGGCCCATGATGTAGTCTATTTTGGAGAATGTTCCATGGGCAGCTGAGAAGAATGTGTATTCAGCTGTTGCTGGTTGAAATATTCTATATATGTCTATTAGGTCTATTTATCCAAATGTTTCTTACGGACACTTGGTAAGGTTCATGGAGAAGACCTGTTGAGAGATAGCTAATTTACCTTGTGTCTGTAGCTCCTTTGAATTCTGAGTTCTCATGCTAGATTATGCTCAGACTTTAGCAATTCATTAAAATATTAGCTGAATTCTTCTTATCAGCTTATGCAGTACCTGGCAGAATCTACTCCATGCAAATCATTGCCTGTGATTCTTTTTTTCCCTTGGAAAGATCCATACTTTCATGGATTTTGAGTTATTTGGTTGTGTGTATGTATCTTCAGCTCTCTACCATTGTTGAAAAGATACAAGAAATGTTCTTTCACCTTTTTACATCTTCTAAAAGGAACAGAAGTCTTGAGTAACTTTTATGTGCTCAATATTTTAGTTTTTAAAAGTATTTCCTGCAATTCAAATAATTTTGAGAGACTAGTCTTCTGAGGAACATCTTTTCTTTCACTCTCTATGATATCTTGCTATTGAGAATATTTTAGTGACAGCTCATTCTAATAGTGATTGACATATATTTCATATCACTGTAAAAATAAAGTCTTTTTAAAAATTTTTATTAGTCCCAGCATTTGGGAGGCTGAGACTGGAGGATCCGGGTTTGCAGCCAGCCTCAGCTACCTAGTGAGGCACTCCGCAACTCAGTGAGACCCTGTTTCAAAATAAAGAATAAAAAATAGGGCTGGGGGTGTAGCTCGGAGGTAGAATGCCCCTGAGTTTAATCCCCAGTACCAAAAAAAGGAATTTTTCCTTAGAGATGAAGTCACATAAAAATTTTATTAGTGGATTGTAATCATACATCTTAATAAGATACAAGCTGGTATAGGCATACTTACCACAGCACTCTTTTAATCCTTCCTCAATCCCCACCTCATTCTCTCCCCCTCCCTCCTTCTCATGTTCAGCTTAGTGATTCACTTTGATATGGTCCCCCCCCAAAAATAAAATACTTAGAATAAACCTAACCAGGGAAGTAAAAACCTCTACAAGAAAAACTATAAAGCATTGAAAAAAGAAATTGAAGAAGACCTTAGAAGATTGAAAGATCTTCCATACTCTTGAGAGGAAAAGGATGCAGGAGAACATAATCTATGGAAAATATGGTATTTGTTTAGCAGCTATTGTACTGCTTGATGTTACATCATAATGACCATAGTCAAGTCAGCTGAACTGAGACCTGCAATAAGGCAAATTTTTACATGAAAAATAAAATATGGCTGTATGCAACTTTGGCAAAGCAAGGATTTTATTTTGTTGTAGTGGCTTGGGATTCCTCATCCTGGTGGATTTATCAGAACAAGAATGTTGCTGAACTTCAGAAGTAATGGTACAACCTTGAGACCAACAAAGAAAGTGTGACTGATTATTCCCCTTCACTGCATTCTCAAACTTGCACTTTTCCTCTGCATAGCTCATTGATTTGATAATAAATTACAGTGATAAGGATCTTATCAAAACCAATCTATCACTTACACTTCTCATCATTGAACCAAGCCAGCCCAAATACATATATTTTAACTGAATATATTTTAAATATTTTGTAACTGAATTTTAGTAGATTTTGAGTAAGTTATCATTAAAAGAAATATGTACTTAGTATGGGGAGTTGGTCAAGTAGTTTTAGTGCTAAATGCTATTTCTCTAATTTCCTTTCAATAATTAGGGAAACAGTTATCTTTTGACCATAAGAGCAACTTGATTCTCATTTTATTTATGTTCTGACTTTCTCAATACTTGAGCAAAAGGAAAATGCCTTCAAACTGATTGCATTGTATTGTACTTAAAAGGTAATGAAATAAGTACATTTGTGTATATGTGTATGTATTCACTACATATTGACATATGTGGTGTGTGGTTCTTTTATCTTTTGCTTCTTATGCAAATAAGACTACTTGCAGTGAATTCTCAGCTTTTCTAGCCAATACCAGATGAAGTGACACAAAATTATGTTTCAGCAAGAGTTTGATGACCACCATCTTTGATGGGAATGAGGAATGTGTGTTGCAGTTTTGCCTGTTGTCGGTATCTTGAACTAAATTTGGGAACAAGTAAAGCAGAGAAATGGCTACTTTCAAGATAAGTTTATATTTTCTGTTCTATTAAGTACTTGTCATTTTTAAGTGATTTTCCAATATCACCCATTTTTGCACATTTATCTTATCTCCTTGAGACTTCATGTTTTTAAGGGATAAGTAGGTTCTACTGATTCTGGACTTTCTTTTCAGGGGAGCAAAAATGCAATCTCAAGTACAAAGTTACATTCTGGTTAGTAATAATCAAATTGAGTCATGGGCAGCATTAACTCCAAGCTCCATATAAAAAAACTCTCAAATTTGATAAGTTAAAAGCATTTATCCACTTATAACTCTACCTCTTTAAGCATCTAATAGTGCAGTTTGTTTTGGCTTTGCAAATTAATATAGTAACTTTTTAGGAGAGAGATCCTGAGGCATCTGATCTTTTCTATAACAAAGCCACAAAGGCTTTCTTGGGCTGGTACTCAAGGAAATTGTTTCTGGTGATTGCTCCTTCAGTAAGATAATAAAAAGTGATAATTCATTCTAAAAAAAATCACTAAAGTAGATATTAATTACAACTGTGAACAATAGGAGGAAAGTTACAAAAGATAACAACAGAAACAGTGTAAAATCTATTATGTACCATTTTTCAGTTCAGCTATTTGAGAGGCTAATATTGGCCAGGCATTGATCTAGATGTAATAATACCCATCATTTCCTTTTGTCTTCACAAAATTCTTCTTGAGTAGCTATTGTTTACATTTTAAGGCTGAGCCATGTGAGGCTTGGAAAGAAAATTGTTTGTCTAAGTACACACAATTATTAACTGATATTGATGGAAGTTTGTTCTGCTTATGAGCTCCTGTCTCACTTGAGGTTAGTTGGAGAAAATTAGGACACTAGACAGAAAAACAAATGTGCTTTAAGTTAAATTAAGCATGAGGTGCTGTGTCTCTGTCTTTATTATTACATAACCACATATTTACTATGAAATCTGTTCCACTTAGAAACCTATATACAGCAAGAGAGATAGAATTTTTATCAATTTATGAATGCAATGAAAACTGTAAATCCTTCCAAGACCCAAGATCTGTAATGAGATCTAGAAATGGCCTATGGTGTTTATTTATATCAAATAAAAAGAAGATGTATAATAGGTATTATCATCTGTCATTGAATCCTCTTCACTACACCTTATTGATAACCCTTCTCATTACAAACTGGAAACTAATTTATTTCAGTCCCATCTTATTCTGGTTTGTGCAACTATTTCACATTTTTGTAGAACTTGTAATCAAATTTGGGCTTTGATTATCTTTTGATAAGTAGATTATCTTTGATAAGTAGAACATTCTGAGTCTATTATCCCTTGAAGGGGGGTGGTAGTAGTTCTTCAACCCTTTTGGCTTCTGATGAAACTCATTCAAAGACTGTCACCACTGCTACATAAAGAAGAGTTTCTACTTTTTGGGGAGAAGGAGTCTTTACTGTTAAAAGTCAATTCCAGTTGCAGAGCACCTTGTCATGCCATACACAACCTTATATACATCCTGGAAATTGTTACTAAGAAAATTTTTGTCCATACCCTAGCATTGATAGATTGCAAATGCTATATAGCCTTGTTTCTTAATAAGATGATTACCAAAGAAACAATTTTAATTCTAGTAGTATTCTCATCTCTAACAGTTTTTTATTCCTATACTATGAGATGAAATGATCATAGGCTCCAATTGTTGAATAGATATATCTACTATGAACTCATATTTTGCAAGACTTACAGTATTATCTCTTCACAAGTATAGTATCAAGCAAATTTAAATTTTGTCTATTTCTCATATTATTTAAATATTTTCTAATGTGTAAAGAGTAACTATGAAATCCTTAGGGTTAGAACTTGGGAATTTATATTTCATGTCTATAGTGCAAAGTGCATTTTTGGAGTTCTATCAGTAGGATTGATATATTTTAACAAATAAGCCAAAAGGCTGACATCATTGTTCATTGAATCTAACTTGTGATATAGCTTTTTGATGACAAAGATGATAATTTAACAAAAAGAGACAATGCAGTCTTTGTAAGTAAAACCAGTTAGTAAATATGTCCTACAGTGTCCATTGCTTATAAGGAATGGTATGGCCTGATTACATAGTTGCTTTATATCCTAGCAAGTACCTACTTCATTATTCTGTTTTCATAAATTTTCTGCAATTTTAAGTTGTGTGTGTGTGTCTGTTTGTGTGCCTGTGTGTGTGTGTTTTGTTAAATTTGCTTCTTTCCATTTGCCTTCATTTTTACATTGGGTTTACAGAAATACCAATGGTCTAATCTTTAATAATGCACAGAGACACATGAGTAATGTATTATGTCAAATTAACACAAAAGTCTAACACTATTTATTCCTCCCCATAGTTCATTTTAATTAAAAATGTATTCCTAAATACTTCCTTGATTAGGGACTAATGCTCTATTAATTTGAAACACATCTACTGAGAATAGAGTAAATTCAGAGAGAGGAACTGTCATTACATGAAACATAACTTATCACCCGGAAGAATACATTATGCCACTATTCACAATGCATGCAGGTTTTCCATTATGCATTAAAATGCACAGTGCAAGCATCATGACAGATTTGGGAAAAAGACTGTAGCAAAGGGAACTCATGAGGGATATTGTGTAGGTATGTATGCTAATAGAAGAAAAATATTTTCAGTTTGCAGTACCAAGAGAAAAATAAAAGAGCATGATGAATGAATAAATGTTCCATAGAAATGTTTTCTTCATGGACTTTTTAGTAACTGAAAGCTCACATCAATTTATCAATGACTCTCTTAAGATTTATTAGACACCAATTATATGTTTAATACTTATAACTTTGGAAAAAAGTAACAAAGCAGGAAAACTCTATATTCTCCATGACGGTTTTTGCAATCAACCCAATGGAAATATGAGTCATAAATGCAATCAGTAAAAAATTTTAGAAGCACTAGCTATAGAATCTTTGAGGAACAATGTGAAATATGTAAATATGCAGCACTATCACTATTTTCCTGAGATTACTTACTAGAGATAAAAATAAAAGTGGCGAGTTTCAACTAGACTCCCATTTTCCAATTGCAAAAAATAAAAATCTCACTAAACTCAGTGCAACAGTATGCTATGCTGAAGAGTTATAGTTTGTTTAAAAACCTCTAATGTTCTGTAAAATTAAAGAACATTGGCAGGATAGGATAGAGGTAATATGTTTTGAGTTCATAATACAACTATTTTATATTTTTATGATTAGACTCATTCTTTAATTTTAATTTTATTTGACTTAGTTTTGCTTTTAAATTGAAGGATATGTCCACATTTTATGATTATGATCAGAAGAATTTACATATCATTTTAATAAAAAATTTAAAATTTCTTTTCTCACCATATATACACACAAAACTCATAAGGTAGATATTTGTAACTCAAATTCAGAAATGAGTGAACTGAAACTTGAGGAGGGCTTATATTACTTGCAAAGAAAAACATCCGAAGTACAGCAATCAAATAAACATCTCTTGTCTTTCTAATCTAATTACAAACCACAGTGTGGAATAATTACAGAATTCAAAATGTGTGGAGAGCAAGAAAAGGGGAAAGAAGACAGAAGGAAAAAGAAGAAAGGAAGAGAAGAGGAAGATTGAAAAAGAAAAAGGAAAATCTTCAGTTTAATGCAATCCTACATATTGATCTTCCTTTAAATTTCTTGTGCTTTTGGAATCTTGTTGAGAAAGTTTTTACCTGTGCCTATGTGTTGAAGTATTGGGTCAATGTCCTCTTAAAATAGCTGCAAGGTCTCTGGTCTGATTTTCATGTCTTTGATACAACTTGAATTGACTCAAGCAGGGTGAAAAAGTGGAATTTATCTAGAATATACAGAGAACTTAAGAAACTCACCACTAAGAAAAAAAATTACCCAATAAAACATAGACAAATTAACTAAATAGACATTTCACAAAAGAAGAAACACAAATGGCTAATGAATGTATGAGGAAATGTTCAACATCATTAGCATGCTCTATTTAGATCACTTGTTCATATTTTGTTTGGAATATTTTTTCCTAGTGGTGACTTTCTTGAGTTCTCTGTATATTCTAGATATTAGTCCTCTATTGGAAGAGTAGTTGGCAAAATTTTTCTCCCATTTTGTGGTCTCTGTGTTGAAGCTTTTGATAGTTTTCTTTGCTCCACAGAAGCTCTTCAGTGTAATGAAATCCCATGTATTTATTTTCCTTTGAATTGCTTGTGCCTTTGGAGCCTTCTTGAGAAAGTTTTTACCTCTGCCTATGTGTTGAAGTGTTAGACCTATGCCCTCTTCAAGTAGCTGCTAGGCTTCTGGACTGGCTTCTAGATCTTTGATCCATCTTGAATTGATTCTTGTGCAGGGTGAGAAAGTGGCATTTATTTCTATTTTTCTGCATATGGTTAACCAGTTTTGCAACATCATTTATTGAAGAGGCTTTTTTTCCAGTATATATTTTTGGCCCCTTTGTCAAAAATCAGTTGGCTATAAGTATGCCAATTCATCTCTGAGTCTTCTATTCTGCTCCATTGGTCTGTTTTTGTGCCGAAACCATGCTATTTTTATTATGTGGCTTTGTAGTATAGTTTAAAGTCAGGTATTGTGATGCCTCCTGCATGGTTCTTGTTGCTGAGAACTACTTTGGCTATTCTGGATTTTTGTTGTTCCAAATGAATTTAAGAATTGATTTTTCTATGTCTGTGAGGAATGACCTTGATAATTTAATGGATATAGCATTGAATCTGTAGATCACTTTTGGAAGAATGCTCATTTTGTTTATATTTATTCTACCTACTCAAGAGTATGGAAGATCTTTCCATTTTCTAAGGTCTTCTTCAATTTTTTTTATTGTAATAATTCGTGCTTTGTATATATACATTTTTGTTAGGTACAAATTGATATAGACAAATGTGCACACATTTCTCATCTGACCCTTTCCCCAATTCCCACCCCGCTCCCTCGCCCTCCCTCCCTCTCAAGTTCAGTTCAGTGAGTGATCTTGATATAATTGTGTAAGTACATCATGTGCCTTAGGG
>PVLC010005978.1:0-72405 GCA_004027655.1 Graphiurus murinus
CCTGTACTGATTATTAGAACTGATATCAAAGAATAATATCAATAGAATAAAGCCACCTTCCTGGTGCAGTTGAGTAGACAAAAGTATAGACAGAAAATGAGGCATTTGGAACACCCCAGCTAACTTTTTATTCATATTGTTATTTTTGTCCAAATCTCTTAAGTGTCTCATCTGCAAAGTGTTAAGAGGAGTTACTTATTCATTAAACACTTTGCATAATCTTTATAAGTAGCACCATGGAAACCAGAAGTACTGTACTACTTTAGTCTTCTCCTTGGTTGAACTTGAAGAAAAAATTTCTGCTCCGTAGTGAAGAAAGAAGAAAGAAATGAACCCAAGGAAGGAGGCTCTTATCAATATTTTCTTAATGATCACAGTCTCAGGTGAGTATCCATCTATTACTGATCCTTGAATCAGAACTGAAGATCCATACGCTGCCAGACTTGGCAGAAAGCTTGAGGCCTTTCCCAATTCTCCAGGGCACATCCAAGCATTCCTACTGTGTAGAGACTGCTTCTAGACTTCAGCCTGGAAATGGAGATTATTTTTGGGGTTTTGGCCTCACTTGCCAGTGATCTTGAACTTCAGGCTCATATACTTTCCCTTAAATGAAACGTGATTCTATCTATCTCAAGAGGTATGATGATGTGCATAGGGGGAAAAATCTATCAACTAAAACATACTAACATTTGGAATCTGTGGGCCTGATTCCCAGAAATCGAAATTAAAATGAAATTTGGAATGAGAAAAAATGTTGATGTTTCTAATCATTCTAATAAAGTTATCTAGCTTCTGCTTGATCATTTTTTATACTAGGAGCTGTACTCTATTCTATATGGAATAGATTATGCTAGGCTGGATAAAAAATGTCACCTTAGGCACCTGAATTAATAGTTTGGTTATGTACTCAGTTAAGTCTTTACTATAGATCAGCATAAGTGTGCTAGACAGACAATTCTTTAGAGCTAACATTTTAAAAAAAGGTGCCAGATCCCCTTTGAGATCTGTGTGAATTATCCAGATTCAGGGAAAAAAGTTAAATATACAGCCCCCCCCCCCTTCCTTTTCTTGGTTGCACTGAATAAGTAAAATTGCAGCAAAGTTGGCAAGAATAAATACTTCCTCGGTTTTTCTAAAGCTGCAATTAATGATAATGAAGCCATACCTTATATGGCAAGAAATACAGTACAAATTGGATAAGTAAGAAAAATGATCAGCCATTGTGTGCCTCCAATATAGTACATCAAGGTATCGCCACTGTGAGGCTATCCTTATTTTAAACCATTAAACAAAACAATATAAATCTGCAGGCAGGTGTTTCTTGTTGCAGAAGTATTGAAAGTTGTAATGCAAACAATCTAATTTTAGCATCTATGTAGAGTGTGAAGTAAATTTACTGATCACTGATGCATTGAGCATAGGAAGAAACAATCAGCAGGAGCTTTCAGCGAGATTATCCTATTAAAGCAGGAAGACTTCATGTGGTTGTTAAAGAAGTAGTCAAAAGCAGGTGATGGAAGTGGGGGTTTGACGACTCGTCAGTGGGCCCAGTGTACATGTTAAGTTGTTGTTTTCTGCTCAGCTAAGCAGCAGAGAATTGATATGTTAGCAATGAAGTGCAATGACAATTAAATTGTAACTGACCTACATGTTACCGTCATTACGCGTTCTCTTTTTTACTGCTTTCCCTCTTATTTAATCACACAGTATGGGGTTTTTATTAGGCTGTAATGTTAAAATCTTCATCCATTTAGCCATAAATGTGTGACTGGATATCTATCAGACTTCCTTCCACTATACAAACAAAGCCATTTTGCTGAATCACTGTTGACTTGTTTGTGGCCTAATTTAATGAGTGTAATAACTTACATTACTATCCAGTTAACATTTAGGAGCCCAGAAAAGACCTGCTAGCACACAGTAAGCTACTGTATACATTCTCTATTCATATCACTCCCGTTTGCAGTAAATTTTATACAGTAATATGCACTGCTTACAACCCGAGCTCAGCTTCCACCAGCTGAGGGTGATACTGTGGGAAGCTCACTGTGTAGGCATTGAAATGCTCCTTCCAAGCCAGCACCACGACTCCTTTCCTCTGGACACAATGGCTGCTGCATCTTAACCCCTTAAAAATACTAAGCAGGGGTCATTACCTGCAGACAAAGACCGCATAATCCTTCCTCATCTTGTTCTTACTATTATCATAAGCCTCTCTCCATCCCCCAAGTTGGAATGAAAAATAAATTGTCAAAGAGAGAAACAGAAAAATAATTGTTAATTAAACAAAACAAAGTTCTACGATAAGGTAGAAGAGCAAGAAGTCAACAAATAAAACGGGACGTCTCTACTCATATTTATAAGTCAAGCTGTCTATGATCTTTAATTATGTGCTAGCTTCTATTTCCCTATAAGAGTGTTCCACCCCCCCAACCCACACACATCTATGTTGTCTTGTTAAATGTTTCTTTAACACAAACATATTGTAATTTATCTATGTTTCCATTACATTACTTTGAAAAAAAGGATTTTATAAAAATCTGTGTCACTGCCTTAGCCATTTAACTAATATCTCACAATTCTGTAGATCAATTAAATCACCAAAAACTTCTTGTAATTTCCATACAAATATTATGCACAGGTGATTAAATTAAAGCTCTTTCTTTGCTCAAAATAACCATTACTTTAAAAACAACACACACACACACACAAACACACACACACAAACATAGTTGATAATTTACAGACAAGTCTTTCCATATGGAGAGATTTGAAACAGACAGATATTAATTTTCTTCTTTTCAGAGCAATATCACTGCATTGTTTGAGTCAAGATTTGTCTTTAATTACTATCTATTAGGCAATACTTCAGATTGGCATTATAACCTCAAAAATCTCTAGTAATAATACAGTGGGAAGAAAATTCATAGATGGAAGATACTTTTAAATTTTATTTATTTTTGTAAAATAGACAAAGACAACCTTCAGGCCTCTTATCACTCAATTGGGAAATGACTTTGGTTCTCATAAATGATGGACCAAATAAAAATTTCAAGTATGTTAATTAGAATTGTGGTGTCTGGTTTTTTATCTTGACTACCGAAGAAAAACTGGCATTTTATTGACAAGTTTATGCAAATAAGTAAGCTACTAGGGACTTGAAATTTTGGAGGGGAGCAACAATAGTATAATTTTTCTTCAGTACTGAACTTTTACTAAATTCCAGGCACTGTTCTTAACACTGAGGAAAAAGCCACTAAGACAAAAGATCAACATTTTTACCTTCCTGGGGCATATATTCTGATGGAGGAGAGAGGCAAACAAAATAATCATTAAGTAGTTTGTATGTTAGAAGGTGAGGGATGCTAAGAAGAAAAAACAGGTAAAGGGGAAGGCTGGATTTTATACTGAGTGGTTATAACAGATCACACTGAGGGAACATTGACGACATAAAGAAGACAATTTAGATACTAATATTAATATATAATGTAAGGTTATATTGTTTGCCATATTCATATGTAGCTGCATACATATGGAACATCTCATACTAAATTTAAAAAGTAGATGTTGAATTGAATTTCCACCAAAGAAAGGTTCCAAGAGACTAGGAAAAACATATGGACTGGAGGTGGTATGGAATCAAGACACCTGATGACTGATCCTTATATCCCTCTTTCTATGTACCTATTTTGAATCCATAATCTGTTATTAGTCCCTGGAATAAATCTGTCACTTGTGGGTCCTGGAGAGATAGCAATTCTAAGCCAGGTTGGTGTTCTCATGACTCTACGAGGCAACATGTCAATGATTTTTACTACTATCTACTTTTGAGCATTCACTCCAAGCCAGACATTGCCTAAGTAGGTGTCATTGTGATGTAGGTGTCAATATACTCAATTCAAAGATGAGTAGAATTCTGAGAAAGTAACTAACCTGGCCACATTCAGTCAATTACTGAGTAGAAGAGATAATCCTTTGCCTCCTATATCACATTTATTTTCCACACTTATGAGGACAAAATAAAAGCGAAACCCACATGAAACATAATAATCCAGAATGCCAATCAAGAATATTTAATGCATGGGAAAGCTAACAAACATTTGGTATAGAGGTTGACGGTACAATTAAATTTTAAATTAAACGCTATCCTTGTAGGAATTATGCAGTGGCTACTGTAGTGCCCCATGATATAAAATGTAGAGATGAAATCAAACTTTTAATGAGAATTTCTAATTTATTGATGCTTCTTTCATAAGGATGGCTTCTGCAAACCCATATGGTACCTTTGTGTGACTTAGGAAAGTGAATCATTTCCTCTGGGTGAGGATAGCTTAGGGCTAGGACTCAGGTAAGATCAGCATCCTACTGAGTGTTCCTGTACACGCATGCTATACCAGCCATTCTTGACAGCCAGACTAATGGAAGAAGTTAGAGAAGCTCCACCTTTGTTGAATTGGTCCTTTTATACACATGTTGTGTAATTCCATCTTATAACACCGTCTTTCTTGACTGACATTTTAAAACATTCACAATGGCAATGGTAATATTGGTAATTTTAATAAAATTCTGTAAGAAGAAATCAATTATTTTGCCAATTGGACAATCTTGGAAGAAAAGAACTGAAGTTGCCACTTTCTATCCACTTTCTTTCTATTCATTTCCTTTCCTATCTCTGGAATTAAGCTACTTTAAGAAATAAATTTTGGGATTATAAAACAAATATGAGCTCTTGAACCAGAGAGGAATAAGTTTGAAATTCAGTTAATAATAATGCCAAATACTGCCAAAATGATTTTAGTTCCTCCAAATACACACTAATATTTCATGCCTCTATACCTTTTTAAATACTATTCCTTCTGCTTGGACTGATTACCTATTCCTACAGTCTTTTATGTGATTACTTAACCCATAAAGCTCAACTTGATTTTTACAAAGATTAAGTAAAGTAATACATGTTAAGTGCTCAGTAGAGTGACTGGTACACAGTAAGAGCTGTGAAGTGTAGCACCTTCCCTCTGACACAGACCCCTTGCATTAAATCAAATGTGCTCCTTCTGTGTATGACTGCACCACACACAGTCTTTCATAGTCTCACTTTCTTGGAGAGAGGCAATATGAATGATTTAGTGAAGAAAACATTGAGCAGGGCATGGTAGCACAAGCTATAAACTCAGTACTTGGGAGGCCAGGACAAAAGAATCACAGGTTTAAGGCCATCCTGGACAATTTAGTGAGTCCTGTATTAAAAAAAAAATGCATTGGGGGTATAGTTCATGGGTAGAATGTCCTTGGGTTCAGTCCCCAGTACTAAGAAAGAAAGGAAGAAAAAAAGGAACGAGGAAGGAAAGAAGGAAGGAAGGAAGGAAGGAAGAGAGGGAGGGAGGGAGGGAGGAAGAAGGAAGGAAGGAAGGAAGGAAGGAAGGAAGGAAGGAAGGAAGGAAGGAAGGAAGGAAGGAAGGAGAGTCATTTTGTTTCTTGGCCAATCCCAATTGCTCCACTTGGACCTTTGAGCAGATCACATCAGTTTCATGACCTTCATTTGTACATCAAGGGTGTCATTACCACCTCACCAAATGGTTGTAAGAACTGGCATTAATGATTTATGCTACAAGGTCAATAAACATCAGTTACTCTTACATATTATTCAAATCAGCTACTATTACTCTATTATTACTCTATTATTACTGTGCAGTGAGACTCCTCCATTTCTCTACGAGTGAGATCCAAGTTAGTTAATCCTAGAAATATAGGTCAAATTTTTGTGTAGTTAATTTTTGAATACAGGTGAGTTTAAATCCAGGAATAAAATCCAATACTCAATTGTGTTTATCTGAATTTGCTTTGTGGCACAGTGCATTACTATGGAGTTCTCTTATGTCACCATTATTATTACTATTAACTATTCAATAATCATAATTATTTGTTCCTTTCATATCTGCCTAATTGACTAGACTATTAGTTCTTTAAATACAAAAGACCATCTACTTTTCAGCCTGGTTTAGGAAATAAACTAAGAGTTGAACTACTTGTGCTCATATTCCAGCTATATCATTATTCTGTGGCCTTGGGAACATTACTGAAACATTCTAAGTCTTGAGTCCCTTTAAAATGTGATGATAATAGCAATGCCTACACGATAGAAGATTGTGAGAATTAGATGGGTTGAGACACATAGCAGGATCTGGCACCTAGTAAGTGCTCATTAAAGGTAAGCATTCACCATCATCCTCATCCTGTTACTATCACCTTTATGATTACTGTTGTTATTGACCTCAGCACCTAGCAAAGGGCCTGTTTATGTATCAGGCATTCAGTAAACCTTAGCTTAAAATTTTATCAAATCTCTAAAAATTTAGAAGTTGTCATGTAGGTTAGCTTTCCAATTATAGGCTCACTCTCCTCACAGGCATCTCCAGATGGCTGGGTGTGAAAGGATCACTTTCTAATTGGCCTGAATTCCCCAAAGTCAGTCATTTTCTCAGCACCATACTGAGGGCCTGAGGCCCTCTCACCCAGTTATCTCTTCTTCCTGCACCTCCTTCCACCAGAACTGGCCAGCCTCGGGGCAGTTGGCTTCTGCCTGTCTCCCCCAACAGCCACTGCCAAGGATGCTAGCCAGTCCTTTATTAGAGCCAGGTGGAGCTGGCAAAGCCAGCTGTTGTCCGCCTTGTGTTGCCTGGACTTGTGGATGCCAATCTTCCTTCTCTCTGGCTCAGGATAAATCTTTGGCATCTTTGTGCTTTTCTGCAAACCCCAGGCATGGGGTGCCCATACTTGAGATTTCCTCTGTGGGAACAGTGCCGTTCTGAAAGTGATAATCTTATCATTCATTTACCTACATTCTCTTGTTTGTTTTACTGAAAACAGATCAATGTAAATGAGACATGGCATGCTCTGCCCTTCAGAACTCAAAGAAAATAAATATATGGAGTCAATATAAGGGGGTGGGGGACCTCCAAAATGTCTAAACAAGCACCTTCTGGATCTAGGTACTTTACACTGATTCCTCTAACTCTGGGCACCTCTTCTAGGAAGTTTCCATTTGTAATTATGCTGAGCCACAGGCTGATTGATCTCTCTTTAGAGGGGAAGTGTAAAAACAGAACTTAAGTGTTTTCAGCATTCAGCTCTCCTAACTGCTATAGCCACGGCAGGCTTATCTGGCGGGAGCTAGCAGGAAGCCTATAACCGCTTCATCCTGACTCTCCAAATGCTGGCAACAATTAAATGAATTCTTAAGAAGAGAATCAAAAAAGCAGGAGGCAAAATGAATGGCTTATCCAAGTGCTGAGGAAGGAGAGGCTGTGTATTCAAGATGGAAAGAATATAAATACACACACATGCATATTATGTTACATATCTATAAAAATGTGAAATGTTATTTATTTTGAGAATACCCAGTCATTTCCATCTGTAGTAAGAATCCGTAATAGCATTCTCTGTTTATATAACTCTTTTCACCTCAAGAGATCCCGAATGCATTTCAGACAGCTCTATACACAAACAGGCCAGGAGCTCCGCCATGTCTGAAACTGGTGGTGGGTGCCAGGCAGAAAATGTGTGTGCGGCTGCATGCATCCTGGGGCCCGCCAATAGGAAAAGAGGGAGTTGGTGGAGGACAGCAGGAAAACCCCCATGTTCTTAAAACAGTGTCACAGAGGCCTTCGGCGTCTGGGTGACATCTCAAATTTTGATAGCTAATTAAGAAAAGAAGCTGAGAAAAACTCCATTTATTTACATTGGAAGGATGAAGGTTGGTGCAGGGCGGGCAAGGTTAGGAAAGCTGACACTAGGGAGTACAAATCAATTCAAGGCAAAGACCACAAAGCTTTCCCTTCTAGCTTATTCTTATTACAATGAACACCCTTATGATACAGACATCAAATGGCAAGATATGTTGATCTTTTTTCCCCCATGTTTTCACCCATCATCTGCTTTCCCAGAGAGGCCAGACTGAGTCACCTGAAATCCTCTTTCTTTTTCCTACACCAATTCTCTCCACAACATCACCACTCTGGCTTACACATATTTTTCATTTAAAAAATAATTATATAATATGGCGGCAATGACTCATAGGAATTCACACATCAGAAACCAAAATCTGACAGATGAGGGTATTTCTACATGGCTCTAGTAGTAATGTACTGGAAACCTCTGAGTATCCAGAAGACTAACTGGAACATGGGTAGTCCTTGCCCCAAGAAAATACAGTTATCAGGATTGTACTTAGAAGCCTTAAATCATGCTTATCTGGTTTACAAATAGAAAAAGAAAATTTATCCCTGGAGAGAGAGGCAGAAGGTGGAATGAAGGAACACAGCATTGTGGAAAAAAGAGAAAAGAGGATATGGGATAGAAGTGGCCTGGAAAATTGCCCTGCCCCACAGCACTCTGGCACCCTTTAGGTAAACCCCACCTCAGTGCCTTGGTGTCAGCCCTTTAGAGTCCTCTCATTGAGACTCCCCACGCCAGAAGATTCCAATCTCTGAGCAGAGCCAGAAACTTTGTCCTTGCCATCTCAAACTTTACCTTTTCTAGGTGGTATGATTTCTCCATTACCACTCCCCAGCCCCCAACTCGACAAACAGCAAGTGGTAGAGCATAGGGATACTGTGTACTTCAAGGGCTTCAGTTTAAAGTGCAGAAAGAGGAGGAGATTCCCTGGTTCAGTACATGATTCTCACTGTGAATCCTTGGGATTGTGCCCTAAAAAGAGGTTTGAGGGCAGAGATAACAGAGACAGAAGGCCAACTGGGCCATCCAAAAAATTTTCAGGAAAGTCATCCCTTCCTAAAAATGTGCCTCTCCTTGTCATGTGCTAAAGAAAAAAAAATAACAACCAACAAACCAAACAAACAAACAAAAACAGTAATAAAAATGGTTAGTAAATTTGAAGCATTCCACTTTAAGGGAATGCTTTCATATTGAAGTTGACTTTTGGTTCACAAAGGAAGAAAGTGAGGCCCATGCAAGCCACATGGCTGAACTACTTCCAGAGCTGCAGCTAGAACCTGCTTACTGCAGGATGTCAAGTTCTTCCCCTGTGCCTTTCTCAAAGTTATAGTCAGTAGGTGGGAGGTCCAAAGGGTCTTCCCATTGGCATGTCTGTGACGATGAGCTCAGGCTTCCTGTTGACCTTTAGACTTCTTTTACCTCTCTACTAGCCTGAACAGGGAATAGGGAACAGGGAAAGACTGAGGAGAAGCAAAAGGAATCTGTTTTCTTTTTCTAGTTCCCATTTAATTCCTCCTTGCTACTCTTTATGCCATCCAAACATACAGCTGGAGAGAAACAGAAAAGGAGACACTAAAGCCAAGCATATTGGCACATGCTTGTAATCCCAGTACATGGTAGGCTGAGACAGGAGGATTGCAGGTTCATAGCCAGCCTTAGCAACTTAGTGAGGCACTCTGCAACTTAATGAGACCCTGTTTCAAATAAAGAATTAAAAAAATAGGGCTGGGGGTATAGCTCGGAGGTAGAATGCCCCTAGGTTCAATCTCCAGGACTGCAAAAAAAGGAAGGAACGAAGGAAGGAAGGAAGGAAGGAAGGAAGGAAGGAAGGAAGGAAGGAAGGAAGGAAGGGAGGGAGGGAGGGAGGGAGGGAAGACACTAAGAGACAAATAGAAAAACTGATAGGTGAATTTTTTTAAAAAAAATAGTATATCATATCCTGATTAATTATATTATTAAGAATGTATTTGTCCCTACATGTAACCCCCAGGTTGAAAAGGTCATCTATTCGTGGCAGGATACAGAAGGTTCATATAATCACCTGTTATATAAATCAAGACTATAAAATTTCCAAGATACCAAGAGGAGAGTCTTGCCTGAATTTTAGAAGACATCAAAAATATTAAAAGTATTACTTATTTATACACTACTTAGTACACCTTGGATCCTACTCCATCCAGTAACTCAAGGCTTACAGAAAAAGGATAAATATATGAGCAAGTTCAAGGACAGTTGGAATGATTTCAAGCACTGCAGGAACTTAGTAGGGTGTTGGGAGTTGAAGAATATCCTTCATTTTTCCCAGCCATGGAAGGTAACTGCTTTCTGCAGCATGTTTCTTGGTGACCTATCAGAGAAAACTCCAGGCTGATAAGATAGCACACAGGCCTAGCATGACATATTCTCAAATAAGGAATTGGTCACATTGTTCTTTTTCTGCTTAGAAGCAGATTTCATGTCTTGTTCTGGAGTGTCCTGAAGCTATTGGCAGAGCTGGCCATAGATACAATAATCTTCAAGGAGATCTACTTCCTTTCCATTGGAATGGGAGCTTGCCTTATATTTAGAGGGCATATAATGCATGTATCTAATGCAGTGTTATTTTGGAAGAATATAAAATAAAGGAATGTCTTCAAATGCGAAAGCTGCTAATACAGGCTAGGTTTTCAACATTAAAAATCCACCTTGAAATTTGGGGGACTTACATGGACAAAGTCCCTTCCTCCACCTGACTAGCTCTCCATTGTCCATCTCTAACCTGTCATGAAATTGGTGATTGGGATGCGTGACTTGCTCAGGGACAGGGGCTGTATGATATGTATAATGGTGATTATCTGGACAGTCCCCACTCATGGCCAGGGAGAAGAGAGGTGACTTTCCCATTTCAAACTGATTCTTGCAAGTTCTTCCTGAAAATGGCCCAGGCTTTTTCACTGATCAGTGAAATCTACTCTATCTTACTTGAAAGTTTAGAGGAAGTAAAGTTCTACCATGCCAAGAAGGTGAACAAGAAATATCAGTGAAGAACTTAAAAACTACCAGCAGGATATTTCTTCTTTTGGCTCCAGACAGCTGTAACTGTGTGCAAGTTACAGGAAACAGGTATCAAGAAAGGGAAGGCTTCCATATGATAGAACATGCTGCCTAGGAAAGCAGCACATTCCTTTTCACTAGCTGTATTTTAAGAGAAACCTAAAGACCTTCTCTAAGAAATGCTAAAGAAATCTCTCCTATCTATTGGAGTCAGGTAGATAATATAATATGCAAATCATCCAGGAAAAAATGTGTTAAACATATGGAAAAAATCTATGGTTCCACAAAGACATTTGCTGTCTCCCATGTTTCTTAGTAAATGGAGCTCTCCCAATCAGCCTTTGAAAGGGACACAAGAATAAAGGGACATTAATTTACTATAAAACAAAAATGATAAGAGGAATGATAAATGGTGGCTAACACTCTACCCTAGCCAGAGAGCCAACGGAGAGTGGGGGAGACAGAGGAAGTGTGGAAAGTGAATGAACGCCCCGTGGCAAAGGGAATACAACTCTAGCTGACTGTTGTCATATGGGGAGTCAGGGCCAACAAGGCCAGACCTCCCAACTTTCCTTTTTAAAATCAGGATTTTTTATGTGTGCATGCAATCTCCCATTTAAAAATGTTGGTGCAATTATTTTCAAGATACTCTGAGAGTCAAACAAGAAGTGATATTGGCTGGATCCAGTCATCCCCCCCCCCCCCCCCAGTTCATGGTTTCTGCTGGAAAGAAGGACTCTAAGTGTGGGCATGGGAAGATCAGGAATTTTACAGTATCACTGATCATACAGATAACCCAATAAATAACACCTCTTCCTGAATTCTGAACCAACTTTTTAAGTTTATTTTATTTTTGGTGCTGGGGATTAAACCCAGGAGCATTCTACCTCCAAGCTACACCCCCTGTCCTATTTATTTATTTATTTATTTATTTATTTATTTATTTATTTATTTATTTATTTATTAAATCAGGGTCTCATTGGGTTGCTGAAAGCCTCTCTGAGATGCTGAGGCTGGTCTCAAACCTATAATCCTCCTGTCTGGGCCTTGCAAGTACTGGGATTGAAGGCATTTGCCACCCACACTCAGCCTAAACCAGCTTTAAAAACAAGACAAAGGAGTGATCAAATGGGGACCAAGTTGTAGCTTTCTTACTGAGGAACACAAGGCTGGAAAAGATGCACAGCTGAGCTTCCTAGAATTGGAGACTCTCATTTCCAAGACAGCTGGCCTGGGTCAGGCTTCTCCCCTGCTCTTCTCACCTGGGACAAACACCCAAGGGGGGTGAGCTTCCTGTGGGCAGCTGGTTCCCTAAAGGAAGAAAAGGTAGAGATACCCGAATTTGGTTTCTCCTTCAAGATTCCCAACCAGATAATTCCTTCTGTTTCCCACAAATGAGGAGTGAAGGAAGTGGCTGGTAGAATCCAGGAGTGTTTCACACACAGTAGTGATGGGGAAGACAGAAACCCCTGTCGGCAGTTATTTCCAAGCAGTTATTTAAGGCCATCTCTAGCACACAGTGCAATCCTGTGCAAGTTACAAAAAGACACTCCACCCTGGCAGATGAATTCTAGAGAGGCCCTTCCTCCTGGCCAATGCAGCCTCGGGCTGGGGCACACAGCTTGGCAAGCAGCACCAGGGCTCGATTCCAGCCCTCACTCGCCTACTCGGCCGGGTGCCTAAGTACAAATCTCACAACTGGCCATAACAGCCCTGAATCAGACGCTAATAATCCTATTGATTTGATTCCAGAGTCTTCAGACTCCTAAGTAACCACATGGTGAGTAGCACCCACTCACTGTCCACCTCAAACAGTTGGAATTAATATGGTCCAGGCTGTGTCAAGTCTGTGAATGGGATAAAGCTCAGGGAAGGTCAACTGTCTGGTGTAGCCAGCAGCTTTATTATTATTATTATTCTCTCAATTCCACAATCATTAAGTTGATAAAAATTTTCAGAGAATGAACAGCCATTTTTTTTAGCATGTCAGAATTTAGTGAGGCTATAATCATTTCCTCACAATGTTTTTTAGTAAAGAATATGTTAAGGAAGACATTGTTTTAAAAGTTTCCATGTACAACTGTAGCTTGTCCCACATTCTTTGTATTCAGATGTCAGACTGTAATTGTTGGTTAGCAGCAAGGTTACTGGATGGGTTATAATGCATTTCAAATGAATATCAAAAGGACTTAAGGAACTACAGTTAACAGCTGGCATAGTTGAGGCATGCTCCAGTTTTACTGCACACACACACAAAATTAATACGGTCTTCATTAGAGTTGAGCACATCTGCATCTATGATATAACAACTTCAGTTCTGGAGTTCAACCCAGGAAGAAAGAAAGACACAGGACTCTAATTAAACAAAACAAAACAAAAAGGAATGGAAAATTCTGCTTATCAGAGGTGAGAGACATGTCCAAGAAAGGGAAAGCAGAATGAAAAACAAAGAATATTTAGTTGAAGCTGATTTCTCTGTAGCACTTCGTAACCAAAGGGCTGTGATTAGCATTGTCTCCAGAGAGAGCCTCAGGATGTTAGGCTTCTACATCCTTCATGCCCCTACTCAAGTCAGGTGCTTTAGGAAAAAAAAAATAGAAGAAGAAGCAAATGTACTATTTCTTTGGGAGTTAGTCCTCTCTTCTATCATAATACCAACAAGCAGGCTTCTACATTCTTGTCAATCTATTTCCAAGTCTATGTGTTTTAAGGAAAGAGAGCAGACCTTACTGTCTGTTTAAATTGCAAACGCTGCTCTTGGAACATTGTTTGAGACCTCCCCATTTAGTCACTAATTCATTCATTCATTCATTCATTCATCTGATACTTATCAAGCTTCTCTAAACAGATATGGTGATAACCATATCTGCAGCTACCCTTTCCATTCCTTTATGAGCACAAGCTAAGCAGCCAAAGGTGCTCTTGTGTGTAGTTTAAAATTCTCACCGATTTTCTCACTGAGATGAACAAGTGACCCATTTACCCTTTAATAACAATTTGAGGAAAAAAAAAAGCAAATGAGCAAACAAATCCACTCCATTCCATATGTAATTTTCTGCATTCAAAAAAGAAAGAGAGAGAGAGAGCATATATTTATTATCATTTTCACCTGAAAGTAGAGATAAATATTCTGAATATAGGGAGGGGTTCCTTGAAGGGAGCAAAACAACAATAATAAAAAAATAACAAAACACCCCTGTTCCCAACTGTGGTTATGCTAATTTCAGGCAGAAGGCGGTGTCTGAGCCCTGTGGTATAGCACACATGGTTTTCTTCATTTATCTTCCTAACGCTGTCTACATGGAGATCTATAGGGCGAAATGCAGGCTTGCAGATAAATATCCTTAATGTAAGATGCCCATGATGATGAGCTTGCTTTCTCCTCTTTTTTCTCCCCTCACAAAGATAACAAACAGAGGAGGACAGCATGGCACACAGGGAAGCGGAGTTAAAATGTACTGCACGTTACTAATCCTAACATAACATTGGCAGCTTGCACCATCCCCCTGCCAAACCCAAATTAACACACTGCCTTACTGGAAGGCAAAGGCTGCAGCTATATTTATAGCTCAATTAACAAGTTTCATAACTAAACCTCCAGAAGTCCTAGGCAAACCTGACAAATGCTATGCATCTTAACACCACGGTGACCCTGCCAGAATGCCACCATCTTCTAACAGGGAACAACTCCTGCTATCACCTTGCAAGAACAATGATGATTGGCACTGGCCCATCCGATAAAGGGAGGCTGGCTGGGCAACTCAGCTCTTGTCAGGGGTATGTCTCGTAACAGCTCCCAACCAACACACAGACGGCAAATTCAAGCAGGCAGCTAATTCTTCCTTTTGCAGACGATGGAAATGCCTGCTCCTCAGAGCCAATGGCTACAGAGACTGACTGCCATCTTATGACTCAGGACCTGTGGTCCTTCTGGGAACAGTCTAACAGAAACACCAGAGGACGTCACTTGGAGGGTATTATAGCTTCAAAAGAAACAAAATACCTTCCTGTAATATCTTCTGAGCAGGTTATTTTTGCTTGAGGGAGAAAGGTTCTTCAGAGGATTATTCGTGCACTGTGTGGGTACAGTTAAGTATTTTTAATACAGTGCTGACTTGGAACAAACTGCCTTCAGAGTCCAGGTGAGTTTTTCCTTTATTCAGGACTGACATAGATGTTCATGTGTCACAGCGCACCATGAAGACTTGCCCATGCAGCTGGCTTCTCTGTGGACCGGGAGCTCTTTGAGCCCATGGAGGGAGGAGCATTCTTCACCCTTATATCCTCCATGGCACTTAGCTCAGAAGTAAGTGGTAGTAAGGACTCAGCATTTGGGAATGAGAAAATGAATACATGAATACCTGAAAGGATAAATGCATCAATTAATAGGTAAACAGTACCCTTATCCCACACACTGTCAGGACATATAACTCTGCAAGCCTCTGGCTTTAATTATCAGCCTGGAGTTAAATTTGGCACCATCCTCCCATCTTCCTACCAATCCAAATCCATCACCAGCCACCTCTGCCATAGCTCTCTTCCTCATTAAGAGTTGGTCATTTAGGTTAAAGAAATTTGGAAAAAAAATAATTTTCTGGTCAGCCAGAAACTTCTTCAATCTATTTCTGTTATTTGAAACCCTTGGTTACTAACATGTGGAAGATGAGCTATTAACTATTTTATGCAGACACATGACATTGAGTAAGTTACCAATTCTTGGATTTCATTTCCCTTGTTCACTTATAAGAGGTTTAATCTAGAATTATCTCTAAGCGCCTTTTCAATGTTAAAATATTATGTTTTTAATCTTCTGCCATCTAGTCATACCTACACATTTAATGACATGCTTCTTATTCAACTTATCCCTTTAAAAGGATGATTGGAGAAAATACTTTTAATGCATCAAAATTTCTGAATCTGGTCTTTTTTGCCCCCTTTGTGCTCTCTTTTCTGGACCTTCAATTCCAAAACACAAGTTATTCTTTCCAAAGAACACAAATAGGCCATTTTCTCAAGACAACTTTGTGGCTGCTGAGAAAATATTGTAATGTGGCAAGCACAGGACAAAGATAATGGACAAATTGAGGTGCTGTCACCCAGTAGACTGGAGTTAAGGCCCCTAGGAAAATTCTGCCAAGGTTCAAGGATCTATTGCTTTTTCTTGTTTCTCAAAAATGATCTGGAACAAAGGTGCCTTTGCAATAACTTAAAGAAGTGTCCACTGGCCAAATATGGCCCCAAAATATGTTTCATGGGGCAGGTCATGTGTAGTTGCTGTCATAAAATGTTTGAATGTGAGTTTAAATAAATTCCTTCATGTGGGTCAGGGACTTCCCAATTTATCACCACCATGTCGTATAGCACAATAATTTTACTCATTCACAGTAATAGTTCTTTGCCAAGCTCACTGTATCTGTCTTCTCCCCATACAATGTAGTAGAGAATGTTAAGAACCATGAACTCTGAAACATTCATCTAAAACATTCATCTGTTTGTTCACTCTTAGGCTTCACACTTATAAGAGTCCCTGGCTCATTGTGAATGAATGAATGAATGAATGAATGAATGAATGAAGCTCTCCCACTTACTTTTCCTTTGCAGAGCTTCCACCACACCATTCACACTATCACAATAGCCTTAGTTCAAGAAAAGCTTAAATTGTAGGCAATGAACCAGTTACAAGGGATACTGAGATGAAAAATATAGTTCCTGATCTCAGAAAGCTCACATTTTAGCTCACAAAAAGCCACAGTAGTTTTGATGAAACAGATACGCTAAAGGTGGCTTGAAAAGATTGATAGGAAAGCAGGGGACATTTGCAACATGCCTCAGGGGTAATAGAAGTTCATTTATTTGGACAGGAGAGGGAGGGCCCTCTGCACAGATAGAGTTGTCGAGGCACAGACACAGAGCCATGAGAGTCCATGTGTTCAGGGCACAGCCTGCTTCAGTCTGGGCAAAAGGCAGAGCATGGAGGGAGAGTGGCTAGAGGTACACAGGGAAGGTGGCACTTTCCAGGATTGTGAAGGGTATCACAGTCAAGGAGTTTAGGTGCTGTTTTGCAGGAAAGAAGTCCCGCTAAAGTATCTCAAATGGGAAGTGCCAGGGAGAGAATGATGTTTTAGGAAGTTACCTTGACATTGCTGCATGGGATATCTGGCATGAGGATAAGCTGGGAGGTCAATATAGCAGCTCAGAGGAGAGGTGATGAGAACCTAAGGGAAGGCAGGAAAAAACTGAGTTTCCCTTGGGAGAAATCTATGCAATAGAAACTAGGAAGACAGAATTAACAAGTGGGGTTACAGGTGAGGAAGAAGAGAGCAGAGCACTCCCTTTAGGCCTGAGTTTACTGGCTCAGAAAAACTGCATAGATGATGTTCCTGTTACAAAGGTGAGGACAGAAGTGACTAGCAGGGGAACAGCCACTGAATTGTCAGTACCATAGTTAATGGGAATTTTTTCCAAGGAATTTTCAGAAAATGTGGGCAATAAAAATAAATTCAGTGGCTCAAAGAATGAGTGTGATAAAAAGAATCAAAAGCTTGCAGAAAATATGCCATTTACTTATATCTTCAGGAAACTTGGTGAAGAGAGAGGGAAGGGATGATTAGGCCTAGTACAGAAGATTTTGAAGGCAATGGAACTCTTCAGAATGGTAAGGCAATGGTGGAGACAGGCCTGAAGCCACAGGATGCATAGAGCCAACAGGGAATTCCAATGTGGGCTGTGGACTCTGGGTGATAAGGAGGCATCAGACTGGGCTCAGGATGGTAACAAGTGTGCTGTGGTGGCACCAGAGCAGACAGCAACAGCTGGGAAGTGCAAGGGAATAGGGACGTGCGGACTTTGCACTTTGTGCTCAGTTTTGCTATGAACTTAGAACTTTTCTAAAAGTATAAAGCTTATTCATTTAAAATAACCTGGTGAAGGTAAAGAGAAATACTATGGTATCTTGAGTATACAAGTCCGCAGAGATGATGGTTTTCCCTCTCTCCCTCCTTCCTTTTTTCCCTCCCTCCTTCCCTCCCTCCCTCACACATAATGAGAGAGATATATAAGTATACTTACATGTAAGTATTTTTAGACTTAGAAATAGTCTATGAGAAAAAATACTTAAGAAAGAAAATATAATTGATGCAAAAATGTCCTTGGGAAGGACTTACTGCCTGGTGCATAGTAATTGCTCAATAAATGTTATGATATCATAACTACTATAATATCCATTACTTTCTTCTTTATTGTATAGTGATTTAGGTCATGGCCTCAGCTTATTAATTAGATCATTAGCTCATTCAGAAGGGTTTTGAATGCCTAGAGTTTGTGTTCTTTATAGGCACTTATGCCACTCCTTAAACAGAATATTCACTTATTGATTCATTTCCTCAACATATTTATTGAGCAAATGACAATTTTATTTTGCTTCAGGTAGTCAGCTTCTGCCTTTATTCCAAGAATAAAGCATTTTAATCCTTTCCATGTGATATGTATTAAACAAATGGCCTTGGCCATCTCAGATTACAATGTTACACTTGTATGTGATAATTATTATGAGAATGTTAGCTGCATTTAACAAGTCTAGAAAAAGGAGATTGAGGGCTCAAGCTGAGGTAGATCAGAGACTCCATAGTGGCAGCAAGCACTAGTTCCTCTTTTTTCATTCTATGCTGGTCTCTGTTGGTTTGACCCACAGGCTGGCCTCCATAAACATCACAAGATGGCAACAGCAATTCAAGATGTCACATACAGCTGGAACAACATCCAGAGAACAGAAGACTCCTTCTGTATACCTTTCTTGTGATAGGGAATCTTTCCTAAGATCGCTAACAGATTTCTCTGGCATCCCACTGGTCAGAATTCTGCCTCGGGCTCACATTTCATACCATTTTTAGGTAACATTGGAGGGTAGAGCCACCACTCTTGCCTTAGACAAGCCAGCCCTTGCAGAGAGAAACAAGCTTTTTGGAAGCACATGGTCTGCAAAGAATGGTGGGCCCTGGAATAAACAGGCCTCAGTTTATTTGGATAAAGGCATAAGAAAGGGTAGTCAACAGTGTTTGTCAGACTTGAATCAAAGCTAGTATAGCAATAGGGGAAAAGAATACAAAACAGTGTCCATCTCATTTTGCTTTAGGAAGTTACTTCATGAACAAACAGAAGATATAACAATGTAATTATGAGTAGGTACATAATAAGTTAAGTTTCAACCAGGTGATCTGAGAATAACACTGCCAACTAACCACACACACTGCCATGAGGTCTCAGGATAGGTTCCTTGATGCAGGCAGAGGGAGATTCTTCATTTACTCAGCTAACATTTGAGTGTTTGTTGTTCGTCAGACCTAATATCAAAATGTGGAAATAAATACTAATATACCAGGTTCCCTTCACTAAAAGTGGATCTACTCTAGAAGGGAAGACTGGCAGCATTTCAGTCGGCATTCTCACTGCTGTGACCCAAACACCTGACACTCACAACTTAGGGGAACTTTATTTGCTCACAGCTCCAGAGATTGCAGTGCATATGCATAGCCCAGCAGGAGCCAGACCTAGAGATCCTAGGATGTCATGGATGGCAGCAAAGATCAAAAAGTTCAGAGAGACAGTTGCTGTGGCTGGGTGGGCCCCTGGAAACACACTGTACCCAGCCATGTCCCACAAGACTAATCTCCTCCAGCCCTAGTCTGTCTCCAAACATGTCTACCTCCAGTGCATGAAGTCTAGGGAACATTTTAAATCCAACTATAATAAGCAGCTAAACAAATAACTGTAATATGTGTTCACAGGTACACCATAAAGGAGCAAGACATGGTCTGGCACAAAACTAGCCATGCCCAATTTTATTTGGGGGCAGGAAGGATTTCACAAAGGAATGTAATGTTTGACCTAGATCTCGAAAAATAATGAGTTACTTCCCTGATGACAAAGGAACTCTGAAGGTCATTCAAAAAAAAAAAAAAAAAAAAGTATTATAGCTAAAAATATAGAAGTATAAACCAACATTCTTTCTCCATCAAACACCAAATGAAGTCTAGCTGGCAAGAGGATAGAGTTAAAGAAGCAGCAAGGGTGGAGTTGAGCCCAGAGATATTGGCAGGAATCAGATGATGGAGGGCCTTTTCTGTGTAGACATAAATTGAGATTGTATGCAATAAGTGATGCTGAAGGCTTAAAGTAAATAGTTTTTTTTTTTTTTTTAATATCACAGAGGCTGGGTTGAGAGGATACTAAGGTGAAAGCAAAACTAGAGACGGGCCTTCAGTTTAGGCGTTGCTTCAATAGTTCAGGCAAATGCATGATGTTGCTTGAGCCAAGGCAATAACAGAGAGATTGGAGAAATAAAATACATGATGGAATGTGGTGGACATTCAGATTTGGAAAAAGAAATGCAAAAGCTCAAAAGGACCAAATAGGTGAAAACATAATAAATAAGGATAGAAAAGATAAGAGTTGTTAAAACACTTGGAGATCAACTCACGCAGGTTTGCCTGGGACTTCCCCAGTATTAGCACTAAAAGATCTAAATCCTGGGAAATTCTTCAGTTCCAGGCAAACCAGGACAATTGCTTACCATATATGGAAAAGTAAATTGTGAGGGGAATATGATAAGTTCAGTTTGAAAGATGATGAATTCTAAAGCTATTGTACAGTAGAACATTCAATTTGCATTTACTTGGCCCCCAAACAGATGGCCAGTTTAGTGAAAATCCAACCAGCTAGCATGCACTAAGTTCCTTTAAAAAGGTGGTTTAAACATGGTTTTCTATATTTCTAATCCATCTTGTAGATATTACCATGTAACTTTCACACAGCTAATCTAGGAGGCCCTGGCACAACAGGTTAAATGGTCTTCCTCCAATGGAGTTCTGAGCTGCAGATACAACATAAAGAATGATTGATGGACACTTTTGAGCCATTTATGTAAATGACTAAAAATTAACCTTAAAAGGAATAAGTATTATTGTCACCCATGGTCATTCCTAGCAAAGAGGTTGCCATCTGTTTTCACTGCCTACAAAATCATTATTCATTCAGAATCCTTCTGTGCCTTATAAATCTTTGTATCAGAAAGCCATATTTGTATTCTATATAAGTAAGCATTCCACAATTTATTGTAAAAATTAATTATACTCAGCTCAGAAATATACATATCATACTTATTACACATTGAATCAGAACAACTATGATCTCTAGATTCCTTTACCATTAAAATATGTAAGATTTTAAAACAACAGACAAAGAAATTTTAGGTTTGAGCCACAGCTCTGGGAGGATTCCAGACAGTTAGTTAACATCTTAGAAAAAACCTAGTTCATGAAAAGCTAGAAACATCATGGCAAGAAGGAAGTTCCATTGAATCCATTTATTTGTGCTTGAGACCAATATTGCCCCACCAATAGCCTGCTGTATAAATTGACCCAGTACTCTGAGAGTCCCCAAATGTCTTATTTAAAACAATGGGGCCAACATTGAGGATGGTATTCAACTCTTAACTTAGCAATTCCCACTGCTGATTTAAACCAGACCTTTAGTGTTATTTTAACATAGATTTTGGATTTAATTATCTTAAATGTCTAAAAGAATGCATACAATTCCCAAACTGTTTATCTTTTTTATGGTAAAATCTCTTCTCCTATCCCTAGAAATCTGTTTTAATTATTTAATCAGTTTGGCTGAAACTCACAAAGCATTAAATTGTTAGTTGTTACTTAACATTCCTTATAAATTGCATTTATTAATTTCTGGATAGAGACTTGTCCATTGCTACAGTAATTTAAATTAGTACCACATGGTTACAGACTGCTGCTGAATAATGATTAAATCTTTGGGGCAAATTCAGTATTTTAAGATATTTAAATGGTACTAGAGATAAGCTAACCAAATTTGGGCCAAAGAAGTTACAATTTATCAAAAATGTAATAAACCATGGCCAGAATATTCATCGTACGCAGCACATAATGTGGTCCATGAAATGACATTTTAGCATCTCTCTCGCTGTGGTCACAGCAAAGTGTGCTGACGCTGCAGACACGGCGATGCTCCATTGATATTTAACACTTCCCATCTACAAAGTGCTTTGCAATATTGTGGCTTTTTATACACTCAAGTCCTCCTGATACTCTATCAGTCATTTTGTTATTCTACACAGTGACATATTCCTTGTCTGTTGCTTTAATTTCTCAGGCACAAACAGTCAACAGAGTGTGCAATCCTTTGGAGTCTTAGCCACAGAAAGAAGTTGTAGGGTGTTGGTGGCATTTCAGAATGAGAGAAAACACTAAGAGAATAGCTCTGCAGGGAATATTGACTCCAAACCTCTTTAGTACAGAGGATGTACAGAGGTTCTGGTAAAGTTAAGGGACCTACCCCAGATCACAAAGGTGGAGGGGACTCTGGAACTCAGGGTTCCTTACTTCCAATCAAGAATGCTTCTTTAACACTTGTTCCCACAACTGATTCTGTTCCTACAGTCAATCCATTCCTGAACCTTAAAACCTGCTTGGATCATGGAAAGAACTTGGTCAGTTTTCTACAGCAAGCCAACTGAGGAAATTAAGTGACATAAAATGAAATTTTGTCTTGAATATAAAAATAAATTAAAAAAAATAGTGTGATAGGCAGGAGCAAGGCATGGGGGAGGCATAAGTACCTTCTACTAGAAAGACTGACTGAAACACTAAGGTAAAATAGAAAAATCAACTCATAAAATAATAGATTCATCTTCCTGCAGCTAAAGATAAATATTAAATAATCCTAGGTGCTGTTGGCTGAAAATTAATTTCTGTAAGGCAAATAGTCTAGTACGTATATGTGTTTCAATTTCTGTTTGGCAAGGTGCCTATTTTGAGCATCCTGCACAGACCTTTGAAGTACTTGGGCTGCTCTAATAATGCAGATGCTTAAACAGGAATTGCTTCCTCAGGGCTCTCAAGCACTGCAAAAAAGTCTGTTTTGGATCGTCAGGCTCCCAACTAATTCCAGGTATTCAGCCTAAAAACACAACATTTTTAATACATTAATGATACATTGCAGCCTTCTGAATTGAATTGTGCCAGAAGATAGGACTGACATTCACTTATTAGAGGAGTCACAAAGTGCTGAACCACTGCAATTTGTGTTCCCCAAATTACAGTCAGGTGCAGCTACCCGCATGGGGCAGGTTGAAACAGGATACACAATGAGAAAAAAAAAGTGCTTCAGATAGAGCCCTCTAATGATTAATTTACAATGGGAAGAAAGAACAAAGGGCAAATACTACATTGTATTCTAAATCATGAAACTATTATAGTCATCCTGCCTGCCTACTCTTAGACTGAGAGCCAAGCCTTTTTTTTTTTTATCCCTCTAGATGTTTTATCTGTGCTGCTTTAATCCTGGTGTTTGGCAAATCACATACAATGTTCCCAGGAAGACAAACACACTCACTATCACATCCATAGAAACTTTTAGAAATGTTAAAATTAAAACAACCACTAACACAATAACAAAAATCTATAATCTGAACTTTTTCAGAAGTCTCCTAAAAAGCCAAACCCTCTTTCTTTCTTTTTTAATTAATTAATCTATTTACAAGTTTTGAACACTTATTCTGGAAGAATCTTTTGTGACTAGCATGGGGACTTGAGTATGTAGTCTCCTAGACCAAATAAAGAAAGTTCTTATTGGTCATGGAGGTAAGAGGAAAGTTGTTGGGGAGTCAATGAACAGAACACCCTCACTTCAAAGTCTGCTGAGGTTCTGTCTACAGGAGATTTTAGCAGAGTTCTGGGTCTATAAATAAGACTAAAGTGGGATCTGTCACTGATATTCTACCAACACTCCACGCTTCTTTCCAGAAGGAAGATGTAACCATATCTTGGACCACAGAATTCTGTCTCCTTTGAATACCTCCTGGAATTTCATCTGATCTTCATTTCATGTTGTAAATCAATATAAGCAGTTGGAAAGTGACCCTTAAGGTAACTATACTTCAGTGCTGGACATTATGACTCATGAGGATTTCCAATAGTCAAAGAAAATGTTCCTCTTCTCCTCTAGAACATAGAGCTGAATAGAGTTGCTTGAATAGCACGTAGTGTGGCAGCAACTGTCACGCATCCGGAGAAGGGATCAGAAGTTGGATGTGTTATTTCAGTCAAGATAGTAAAGGTCCCTGACTTCATGAGAGAATTTCAAGCAACATAGAGCTAAGAAAATACTGGGAAAATGAAGAGTTTATTTTCTGCTGTGTTTTTTCTTTCATTTTTGCTTAGTTGATTTTACATATCAATTAAGAAAAAATATTTTTAATAAATAATCTTCAAGTTAACCAAAACCCTTTCTCTCTGTCTAGCCTTCTTTTCCAGCATTCTGTCAGGGTTTGGGGTGCCCAGGAGGTGCCATAAGCCCACCAAAGCTCAGAGCTGTAGTCACAGGGAAGAAAATCTTCCTCTTTTCGTGATAAGACAAAGGCTCAAACTGCAAAGATATACACAGATGGGCATAAAGTAGGAGCAACTTTTGAGGATCCGTGACAGGGAAAGGGATGAAAGACATGAGAATAGCAGAAGCACAGTTGCTGCAAAGAGAATGGAGAACTAGATGGATGACATAGAAAAGTGGAAACCATACAGCAAGGAAAGAAGGGGAATGCCTGAGACTCATGTCATTCTTGACAGGCCCAGGTTTCTACCTTATAATGACAGTTTCCTAAATTTCCCACTTTGTTTTATTCCTAAATAGACATCTATTTAGAATTATCCAGCTATAGTTGGCCAACTGAACTTCTTTTGCAACTTTTCTGGTATTTATTTAAGAGCCTAGCATTTCTCAGCACTAATGGGTGAAGGGATGAGGCTGTGAAAGCAATCCACATGGCTCCTGCCCTCTTGGATCTTATGTCACTATAACAGCATGTGATAAGTATTATGGGAATTTGAGAACAGCATGTGGGATAAGAGGAGGGTTCCCAGAGGAAGTGAGGGCTACATTGATGCTTTTTTTCGGGGGGGTGGAGGTACTGGAGTTGAACCCAGGGGCATTATACCTCTTAGCTATACCCTCAGCCCTATTTTCCTATTTATCTATCTATTCATTTATATTGTGAAATAGCTTCTTGCTAAATTGCTGAAGCTGGCCTTCAACCTGTGATCTTCCTGTCTCAGCCTCCCAAGTACTGAGATTGTACGTTTGTGCCACCGTGCCTGGCTAAGTATAGACTTTTATGATATAAAGAAAGAAGTTTTATCACCTTTGTAAGTTTAATCTCACCTTAAAAAAATAGGACTTTCTTCCATGCTTGGATTCCCTCCTCATATAAGGAAGCAACTAACAAAATAGGGAGAAGGGGGTAAAAGTGCTTGTTAGAGAGCAGAAATGTAGTGTGGAAGATGAGGAGGGGGGCAAAGATGATATCAGCTGTGTGTCAAAGGACCATTCAATGTTTATCTCAGGTTTCTAAAGTATGCCATATGTCCCCAAAGCCAATAATACTTGTGCCCCTGCCTCTCCCTCTCCCTTAGTCAGGTGTCCTCAACATAAGCAGATGCCAGTGGAAGATAATACATATGACTTTCTCTTCTTTCATGTACAATCAGATTCACGAGGTTTCAGAAACCTGAGTTCCTTTGTTACCATTAGTGGTACTTGAGTACAAACATGATCTTGTAGATGTGGAAGAATTCAAGAAATGAATACCACCAAAGTCTTGACTTAACATTTGTAGGTGTGGGTAAATCAAATGTCCAAATTCACATGAGTGTGTAAGCTTGTTACCAAACATGTCTGGAATCACAGGGAATTGATCTGACCTCACATCTTCAGGAAGACTTTTTATTTCTACCTTTCACCATATGTCCATGATGCAAAAAACTTTGATGTGTAAAAAATGTAATCTCCCAAGTGTTTAGACTGTCTCATGTCAAATATTCATATGGTTGGGGAAAAAATGAATATTTGTCCTTGCACACAAAATATCTGAGGGATGTATTGTTCACATTTGTTGAGATAGGTTGATGTCTCTTATACATGGGTTTAATTATTTTGTCCATTTGCTTTTATATGCACTTTCATTCCTATTGTGGTAGGGTTTTATTATTATTATTATTTTTAATCCCAGGAAAAAGGCAAAGATTCAATACAGACAAAGAACAAATGCTGTAAAAACTGATTGTAATAATGTGTTCAGTGGGAGCCGTGGTCATTGCAGGGTAAAGTTGCGCACCTACTCATTCTTTTGTGATGGTTGTGTTTTTACTATTTCAAATTTAATACTTTTTCTAATATATTATATGTTACCTCCCATGTATTTAAGCTGTACTTAAAAGCATGCTAAGAACTGGTAATTCTTTAATGGTTGTTCACTTACAAGCGATTGTGGGTCATTACACAATCATTTAAAGGGCATTAATGAGAACCATTTAATGGTTTTAGTAGAATATCATTGTAAGGGACAGGGGAAAAGTTACTGGCTGTAAATTTTTATGACCATTTCTTACAAAATGTATTACTTTAAAGATTTATGTATGTAACAATGAGTACAATAAAAGCCATGCTAAAAATAATTTGAAATCAAAGTAATGCATATAGATAAGTCTTTGCACTGCTGCAACTAGGTGGGCCTTTTATATAAAATCTTTTTATTTTCTCCTTCCTCTCTCTCTGTTTTTTCTTTTGCCTCCCACCCTTCTCACTCCTTCCATTTTCATTCCTTTTTTTTTGGGGGGGGGGTTGGAGGGAGGATTGAACCCAGGGGCATTCTACCTCTGAGCCCAGCCCTTTTTATGTTTTCATTTTGAAAACAAAGTCTTGCTAAGTTCCTGAGGGTCTTGCTAAGTTGCTGAGGCTCGCTCCATTTTTATTCTTAAAGAATATTTTCAGTATTACGAAAGATTTTTTTATAAGGAAAAGGATTCCAGATTGAAATCCTCACAAATATGATTTTAGTTGGGGGTGGAGAAAGTCTATATCAGTGCAATATTGCATAGAAATGCCCCAAATGTAGTGAATCTTTGTTTACAGAACTTCCCCTTGATATATCAGTATTTTTAAACTATTTTCTCTTATATAGCATAGGACTAAAATAGAAAATCCAAAACTTTATAGGGTATCACTCCCTAAGGTAGCACAGGGGACTAAAAGGAAGAACTAATGGTGGTAATAGACCTTTTGAGATATATAAAAAGAACAGCTTCATGACTACTCAGAAGAGTACCATACATCATGGAACACACAGCTCACCTCTTGAAAAAGAAATGGGTGTTTGAAAAGCTCACTGTACTGAGGGAGCAACCTTATTAAAGTGTTTTAATAACACAACAGTTATTGTATTGTGCCTGATATTTGTTCACTTGTGATTCTCCTAGAATATATAATGAGTAAGACAATACCCCTTTCCCAGTTTTCTTGCATAAGCAGGAGGATATTTCTAATTAAAAAGGTAGAGTTAGCACAGCACATGAAATGAATAGAACCATATCTCTAGAAACACTGAAATTTTACTGTCTGCATTAAGTAATGCTTATATTTCTCTCTGATTCCAGCCCAATACCCATTACCAATAAGATTAAGATTTAAGATAACTTGGTCAAAAGATGGTGAATTATAACTTTTAATTAAAATGTAGAAAAGAGTTGCTTTAAAATAAACATGATAATACTTCCACAATCATTATTTTTTATGGAGAGAATAACCAAAGCCATTTGAATATTTTAGAATGTGACATTGTAAAGTCAGGCAAAGGAATTTTTTTAGAAAGTTATAGGTGTCCCAGAAAGAAGACTGTGCAGTTGCTATTCTCCATTTCTAGTCCTCTTGAAAGCCCTGACAAAAGACAATCCACATGTATGTTTGAATCCACAGAAATAACATTTCTTGACCATAGTGAGATCAAGCCAGTGATGAGCAGCTTGGGAAGATGGTAAGGCAAGCTTTGGGGTTGACATAGCATACTAATACCTAAGAGAGAGCCAATAAATGCTTACTGATTACAGAGAGAAGAAGAGCTCATTTCTGAATATGACCTATACATCTTGATATGAAAAAATATTTTGACAAATCTAATGTAGAATTTAGACATCATTGATATTATTATTTAGATTGAATATACCAGTATGATTGAAAAGTTGGTGATTTGAGTGTATATACTACAGTTCCTTTTCCCAGTTAATTCATATTTATTTAGGTTTAACTTCACATCTCCTAATATTATCTCCAACTCTTCCCCTACATAAATGTCATATTACCGGTAAGTTTGTTTGTTTGTTTGTTTTCTGACCAAATAAGTGTGTGGTCTTCTCTCCATTTTATTCATACTGATTCCTTTCAGCTACTTACTCTCATGTGTGTGTGTGTGTGTGTGTGTGTGTGTGTGTGTGTGTGTGTAAGAGAGAGAGAGAGAGAGAGATTGATTTAACCACTCATCTACATCCTCAGCCCTTTTTTTTGTTTTATTTTGAGACAGGTGTTGCTAAATTGCCCAGGCTGGCCTCAAACTTGTGACCCTCCCAACCTCCTGAGTAGTTGAGATTCTAGGTGCTAACATACCCTGCTCACAAGCTCTCTCTCCAATTTGCTCAAACTCACCTCTTCCAGGGTACTCTCCTTGATCACTGCAGCCTTCAAATATCTGCCAGTATATAAGTGAACCATGGTGAGCATCACTGAGAGGGCAAACTATTTACTGGCAAGTCAGGCATCCTTTAGGATCAGTTTGTTCCTTCATCTCTAAAATATGGAAATAATTGTGTCTGCCTTATAAAGCTATTACAATAATTATATGAAAAACACATATAACTAAACATGTGAAATAGCTTAGTTTGTAATAAATGTTAATTCTCTTTCCTTCTCTCTTTCCCTACCTTTTGACTTTAGAGAAATACTTAGGCTATTCAGATTAAGTGATTTGCTACATATTCTTGTTACTTGCAACTTTATGCTTTACAGGACTTCATTTTTCATCATTTATCCCAATTAGTCTATAATACTCCAAAAAAGGGACCCTTATTTAATGTATCATCCTATCTTCTGCCTCATCCAACATAGTTCTATATGAAAAGTTAAGGTTAATAAATTTTAGAAGAAAGAATATCAGACAGTTTTGTAATATTGAGAAACATTCTTAATTTTCATAAAAGTCTATCTTTGCATATTCAGGGATACTGTATATGAATGAATTTATATAGAGGATAGAGGGCATCAAACTGCCTATTTCCAGATTATTTCTTCATGTGAGTTGAATTGTCCATTAGCAAATAGGTAGTACTAATGAAGCCATGGTTACACGTTCCTTCCCTATGTGCGTATGTTTTTTTATAGACAGAATTTTTCTATACCTAAGGACTATTTTTTGTATTTCTGGGCAAGTGTCAAAAAATAAAATCATGTGTCACTGACCTCAAGATGGTCTTGGGAAGTAAAGGAGTGAGAATGATCAACACAAACAAGAAAAAAATAAAAATTAAGCCTAATACACTTGCTATCTTGGTTGTCAAAGGACAGTGCATTTTAACAAGTACCATGACACCTTCACACTTCTTCCTTTTCATTAAATAGTATGTGATGCATGAAGACAGTAGGCAGAGCACAGTGGCTACAAGTTTGGTTTCTGGTGCCAGCAGCCTAACTCTGCTTTGTAACCTGGCAGAGTCACAAAACCATGCTCTGCCTCAGTTTCCTGACCAGTAAAATACAGAGAAGAATAACAGTTTCTGCTTTACAGTATTGTCACGCAGTGTTGAGTGGGAACAGAATACAGCTCTCACAACAGTGTCTGGTACACAGTGAGGACTACAAAAGGGTTAGCTGTTAGAATGTCAGGAACTGAGGCACCCCAGGAGGACTCTACAGAGTGTTCATTTCTTCTACTCTGCTCTCTGGCCTTTCCTCAGGACCAGACCCCAACCTATGTGTCAGTAAATCCTGAATGGGACTCAGTACCTGGGTGTTGCTTCCAGGGAATCAGAGAAGAACAGCAGCAGAAGCACCACAGGAAGAGTCCCCAAAGTCCTGCTCACCATCACTCTCACACCTCCCAAAGCAAATCAGCAATGCATATCCCGTTTCATGATGTTCTACACCCAGGATGCTCTTGGTACTGATGCCCTCAAGTGACATCTCTGGATTTAGAAAAGCACTAACTCAAAAGCAAAAGTGAAACATTCAAAATGAAGAAAGAGTTCTATATGGGTGAGGAAACTATGAGATCAAGAAAAATAGGAGCACTTAAACATCCTTATGTTTGTATAACACAGCAAGAATCATTAAATGCATTATAAAGTCAGACCAACAATTGGGAATGAAGTTGAGCTCTTAAAATCAAAATGAAACATTGACAGTGCCTTCAGATGTTCTACACCCTTCTAGTGGGAGGGGAATTAATGATTTTATAAAGTATGGTATGAGGTTACTACACCCGTAAAAGGTATGCAGTATTCTGTGTTATCTGATTTTGATGTGATTTCTAGAAAGAGAAAGGTAAGTTAAAAATAGAGATTCCATTTTAATGTATGTTTACTCTTGCCTTTGCCTAGAATCCAAAAACGACAACATGTTCTTCTCATTTACTATAGCAGCATTATTTTTATATAAAGTTTCAAACCATGTGTGCTGCCAAGGCACCCCTCCAAGAAGGTAAGCCCAATATTCCATCTATCACACACCACTCAGACTTTTTTTAAAAACTTAAGGGCTTGCCATTTCAGAGGGGAGGAAGATCCACCAAATACCAGCCACGTGGAGTTTTGTTTTTTCATGCTGTTTGAGATAAACTTCAGGGGATATTTTTAGCATTCAACAAAAAAATGAAATTTCTGGGGCCACTCCAGCAGGAAGATAATACCACTGCTATTACAGCAGCATTGAGCTTCAAGACACTGCCAAACAGTCCAGGCACAGAATGTGAGAATATGTATAATGGCTGGAGATGGGTAGCATCTGAAAGCTTCTAAACCACTCATGTTAATCCACTGCTCATCCCCATGCTATCATTATTATCACTCTACTGACGCTATTGCTATTACTGCCCTTTGTCTTTTTAGGAGTAGTCTCCTCTGGGAAGATAGAACTGTTCACCTTCTGGCAGGGTAGTCAATTCTTCTGGATCAGAGGGTATCATTTTGCTAGTTTCTCTGAGTGGGTAAGTTGCTGAGAAAACCATGGGGGTTTGAGCTTCATGCCTGCAAGAGACACAGCTGGGGATCAGCTCAGGGTGCATGCCTCTGCCATTGCCCTGTGTCCCTTTGGTCCCATTCCCCACAACCTGGAAGAAGAAGCAATGTTGTCAGGAGCTGGCTTTGTCTTCAAATTCTCTTTAACCATCATTTCTGAGAACCTAATAGAACCCAGGTCTGTGTTTCGGATTGTTAGAGATAAGGAATTCCAAGTTGGAGAACAAGTTAAGACTCATTAAACACACACACACACACACACACACACACACACACACACACACACACACACAATCAGGCCTTAGAGATCTGGGGTAGAAATGTCCTCAAGTTTGCCTGTCCTTAGAAGAAATGTGTTAGAACATCCCTAGCAAAGCTCTGGGGAAGGTGCAGTTGCTGGGACATTAACCAAGGTATTTGGAGATCTCACTTTTCTGCTGGAAGTAGGAGAGCGAGAACAATGTTAATTGCAAGAAAATGAGCAAAGAAGTGAGTTTTAACTTCCATGCTCTAACAGGGCAAGAGAGGGAGATTACAAGGAAAGCACAAAGGCAAACGCATGTGGCCATCTCCTGCTTCCCAGGGGAGGGAGATGAGCATCACAGGATTTGCTGCAGAGGCCCACGGCCAGCACAATCTATTAAATAGCTCAAGTTAGTCAATGTGGAAGAAATTTTTAGACACACATGCCCAACCATATGTGCATGGCCAAGATTTAAAATAGAAAAGTGAGAGACTGTTGGATGACTGAGGATTTTTCCCTTGCCAGGAAGTCCTCCTTAAGGATTTCATAGCTTGCAAAAGAGAATTGCTTGCCAGACAAGCCAAGAAAAAGACACAGAAGATTGGGACCTGCTTCCTTAATGATGAAATGTCACGCTGCTATGTAAATCAACCTAAAGAAAAGAGGCAGGCATGATTAAGATGGCTTTGCAGAAACAAGAGAAGATCTTAACATCCCCTCCCTAAAATGCTTTAATTCCTCAAATCTCAGGGTTGGAGGCACACAAAATGGAATTTTATAGTGGTCATATTGGGAGATAAGGGAACACCTCTGCCGTGGTACTTCTGTGTTACAATGTAAAATCACACTCTGTGGCCACAATAAATAAGGGGAAAATTCCCTGTATGGTGGAATTTGTTGCAGATCAAAGAGCAGCTCCCCCACTGGATTGAAATGTACATGTTTATGTATGTGAAATGAGACTATGACAAAATAAGATTAGTCCCATTAATTGATGTTAAGTAAGCATCAGAGTTATTATCTTTTAGTTATACTAGATGGATTGTAAATAACATTTTACTACCATATATTCATTTTAGGAAGCATATGCTTCATTCAGTTCTTCTGTCTCCCCTCCAAACTCTTTTCTCCTCCCTAGTGTTCCTGAGCCCACAGGAAAGACCATAGATGGTGCACCAGTCCATAGCATGGTGCAAGTAACATTGATATTGCTCATGACAGCCAATGTTTGGATGTGTAATTACTCAGTTCCTAAGGTTGAAGATATTCTTAACATTTTGTGGAAAAAGTGCTTTGAATATGGAATAAAAATAAAGCTATCCACTCACTCTTTGGAAGCTTCAATACTTCAGGGCTCTGGCTCTTGGGTCATTTGCTGTATTTTATGTGTTTCAGAAGAATTAAAATCACATCTTTTGCAAGTTCCATAACCCAGGAAGCTTCCTCCTAAATTGTGCTATCAATTTTCAATTCACTTAGATTCCTATAATTTTATGACTAGAGGGGGCTTTAGAATTGATTTAATCAAATTCTGTCATTTTACAGAAGAGAAAGGTGAGGCCCTGAAATGTTAAGTGAGTTGTTTTATTACAAAGCTACTCGGTAAGTAAGTCAGGATGTGCTTTTTGGTCCTGTGACTTCTATCCTAGAATTCCTTATACTACAACATACTTCAGTGCCATGCTGTATAATTAGTCATACATGTTTCTAAATATAATATGGATCTCTCTACCAAAAATTAGTCTTTTCAAATCTCAGCCTACTAAAGTAAGAGTAATCTCTGATGACCCACTGGGAAAAAAGAAAAAAAGAATCCCCTACATAGAAGATGCATTGCCACTGATGAAAAACAAACTGAGACTATCTGACTTCTAAGTGTCACAAGCATATTATTAAATGTTCATGCTAAAAACGATCCAGTATTAAGAAAATAATGTTAATATAATTAATGGGCAGCCCATGGAACACTTGGAGAATATGTGTCCACTATATGTCTTCCTTCATATAGTCAGTAGGAATCTCTGCAGTGATGTGGCTGTCCCATTCCTCCACCATATTAGCACTTCTGCTCTCATCAACAGCCAACTTTGGTGTGTCTTTTGTGGATAGCATCAACTAAGTGGCAGGAATTGGCCCCTTTTTTTTTTTATATATTCCAGCTATAAAGAGACTCTGCCTACTTGATTCCCCAGAGAGACAGGAACACAACTTCACACTAGAAACTGATGTCATGGCTCCAGGGATGAAGCTCAAACATATCTTCTAGCCATCCATACCTCTAATCCATTTTTATTCAATCTTTCTCATCAATCCCTATTATTCTTCTAGGGTTCCATTGAAAGGATTCTAAAGTGGTAATAAACTTGGGCTGTCACTTTCAGGAAATCTCATGACTGAACCAAACAATCTAGCTTTCTACTCTTTTTTTTTTTCCTTAAAACAATGAGCAGGGAACTCAGAAACTTGGACTTGGTTTCAGTTCTGACATCTCATCTTTAACTATGCAAACTTTGTCACTTGATTTTTATGGGTCTCAATTTCCTCATCTGCAAAATGGAAGTACTAGAGAAAATAGACCCAGATATTTCTTAATTTTTTATTATTTGGTGGATTGTAATTTTATATCATATTGAGGTATAGAGTGACAAAAAAATACATGTACACAACTCCTGGTGCCCTTCCCACTGGGTCCCGCCCCTCTCCCTCTTAAATCTTTAAGATTCTTGGAACTTCTTAGAGGACAAGACTATTGCTAAACTAAGGATATCAGAGATTATGAAGCCTCTGACAGATATATTTTAAATTATCTTAAATCATGTCTAACAAATTCTGAACCCCCCAATAAATAATCAACAATTGCCAAGGGAAAGCATCTCATAACTATTTATTGCCCTGCAAGTTACTGTGAAATACTAATGTCAAGTGCTAGTGATGGTACTTGAATTACTGTATGTACTCAGATAATTACTGTATGTAATTTGCAAATATGCAACTGTATGTATGTGGTAACGATGAGGATAACAATACAGTTGATAACAACTTAGTCTTGCATAGATTATTTTACTTAGGGTTTCAAAGAGTTTCATAAACATTGGCTCATCTATTTTCTGAATACCAATAATGCAAAGTACAGCTGGGAACAGGAAAAAAAGGAGGAAGCAAAAAGTATACATCCACATTTTTGAGTTGGGCAATCCAGACCCTGAAAAAATGGACTGATTTCCCTCGGGTGATACAAAGCCAGGAACAGGCCTGAGAACATGGACCCAGTTTCTGGGTACATAGCCTGCTGCTTAGAACACAGCCTTCCCAGCTCTCCAATTTACAATACGAAGTTTATGACATGGTATTACCTAGGCACTTTAGGGTGTCAATTTCCTTTACAATTTTATAAAATATCATTTGGAAAGAGGAAGAAATTTATGCTAAGAGCTCTCCTGTCTGCTCGCCCTCTTGGGATAAGAGTTCGTTTCACCTGAACAGAGTTGCAAATATGAGGCACACAGTGCTGTGAAAGCCAAGGGGTTTGTTTTTAATTTAAAGGACAGCTCTGATTTGGCTACATGTTTTAAGCAGGCACTGTATAATACAAATCCACTGAATTCACTCAGAAGGGAACAACTTTTGCCATCCTAATACTGTCTAGAAACCAGATGTATAGTTACTGCTTTCCTTTCCTTCCCCCCTCCCTTGCTGCACAAAATTAGTTCCTCGGATACCAAGATTCTAGAGGCTCATTGTCTTGCAAAATATTCAGGTGCCTCACAATGAACTACAATAATAAACCTCCAGTGTTATAGCAAAACACAGATAAAAATGTGAATATATGTATGCATGTATACATAAAATGAAATATAGATGTGGTACAAGAATGAATCACAAACACAAATAAAGAGGAAGCAGGTAGGGAGGCAGGAAGATAGCTTCCCTTCCAATCATGTGAACTGAGAAATAGAATGGATGCTCATTAAAGTAGTTTACTAGGACTCCAATTTGTTCTGTGATTAAGAGGTATTGGTTGAAAGAGATTGGTGAGGGAGATCAATATACTTGTCTTCGTTCTTAATTCTTCTTTAATGTCTCTGTCTCCACAGGGCAGCAGAATCAGAGCTGTAGAGTAAATCTTTATCCACCAGGGGGCTGCACGTCAGGGGGAAAAAAAAAAAGATAGTCTGGGCTACAGTAGATAAATCAAACTGATACTTAGATTTCTTTGTCCTCCCATTTCCAACTGCTGTTCAAGTGCTATCATGATTCTGACCAACAGACATACCAGGAGTGAGACATGAGGCTAGCATCGATTGGAGCCATGGAGAAAGCTGTTACTTGATCTTAAAATGGGACCATGGTACAAAATACCTAACATGGTCTTTGGCACTGAAGTTTCTATCAATGTTATCCATCCAACTACTCATATTTATTTACATCTCAAGCTAAGGGGAATTCTTACCTAAAATTCAGTGGTGCCGTCATCAGAGGGTCATAGTAATGGGCTCTACTTGTTTCTCTACAAGTCTCCCAGGTTCAATCTCTCTGCCATCAATTATTAATCAAGGGTGATTATACCCTCTAGGGCACATATATGCAATACTAGGGAACATTTGGTCATCACAATGAGGGGGAGAAGAACTACTGTTATCTAATGAATAGCAGTCAGGAATGCTGATAAGCATCTTATAAAACAAAGGACAGCCCCTGACAATAAGGAAGTATCCAGTCAGTGCACAGTGCTGAGACTGAGAAACCCTTCTCTGTAGTGATAGAGATAGCTTGATGCTTCCACTTAAATGACAGGTGATACAATTTACTGTACTCTGGATCCTTATTACTTAAGCAATATGAGATTTAATAATTGTTCCTACTTTGCAATGAGTATGTTGTATAGCATTAAGTATGGGGTCATGCTTCTTGTCACAGAGTCTAATAAAGTGTTAAAGGTGCTTGATTTGAAGGACTAAGAAGGAGCTGGGAGGTAGAAGTTTATTTAATTTTTTTATTATTAGCTGTCTGTGCCTATATAGTTTAAAGATATTCACATCCTACAGGATGCTATATAGGATACTTTCTGACAACACAGAGACTATATTTCCCAGCCTCCTTTGCAGTTTGATGGCCATGTGCTTGAATCCTAGCCAATGATATATGAGAGGAAGTGATAAGAGTATTTCTAGGCAGGCAAATAATTTATCACATGATAGTTTGCCCCATCTCTTTCCCTGATCTTTGGCCAAAGATCAAGTTTCCATCAGATGAACTCAAAGCCAAAAGAGATAATGGACAAGCCAGATACAAACATCCTAGATCCCTGAAGGACCATACCAAAGACCATTTGTTAACCAGCAACATCTACATTTGACTTTATGTGAATAAGAAAATCAGCCAAGAGATTTGAAGCTTGTTGTAGTATCTAATATTACTTACCATAAATCAATATAATATGCATGCATTATTTTAATTTAAAATTAACAACTCAAATAAAATAAATAAAAGTTTAAAAAATTTTTTGTATAAAACATGTTACTTTGTAGGTTTCTGTTTTAGATTTTCTATAATGCAACTGAAATTTCTTCTGCAAATATAAATTGATCTATATCGCATCCTATCTTAAAGCACATTGGTGGCTTTCCACTGTAATTTATATAATATTTTTAAATTCTTGCCATGATTAGCATGGCTCCTTGCAATTGTAAAGGAACATAGTACTTCAGGAAGAAGATTAGGGGTGTGTTGTTGAAAAGAAGAGCCTTAGCCAGGAATGGTGGCACATACCTGTAATCCCAGTACTTGGGAGGCTAAGACAGGAGGATCACAGGTTCAAGGCCAGCCTTGGTAACTTAGTGAGACCCTATTTCAAAATAACAATAGATAAATAAAATCAAGCTGGGAATGTAGCTCGGGAGTAGAATGCCTTTGGGTTCAATCCCTAGTACCAAAAACCAAAAGCAATCAAACAAACAAAAGAGTCTTCCTCCATTTTAGAAGGTAGATGGCCCAGATACTCCTTTCCATACTGCTAGCAGATAAGAGTACAGTCTTACACAGTCTAACATTCCTACTGAGATTTTAAATGCTAAGGAAATCTACTCAGATTTTAAATACTAAGGAAATAAAGACACAGTATGACAGAGACATTGTTCAGGGTGACAGTCTTTAGAGTGGGCTTCCATGGCATTCCATCTCCAAGATAGAGTGGCAACAGCAGGCATTATCCAGACTGTTCCTGCACAAGACCTTGGCTGTGCTGCCCTGCTACTTCACCTCCTTTAGATCTTGCCTATTTGTGAATTCCAACATGGCTATTAAGTTTCTCATTGTTTCTGTGAACAATTTTAAAATCTTTTTTCTGCTTTAATTAAACAATTTAAAGGTCTATTGCTTGTAACAAAATACTTGATAGAATATCTGCTCCCACATGCAGGATCATCACCTCCATGAGGGCAGGAACAGCACCTGTTTGTTCATCATTAAATTTCCATCCTGCTACCCAGTGTCTGGTTGACTACTACACACTCAGAACTGATTGAATATTTTTGAATGAATGAATGAAGGTACAGTTAGACTATCAGGGAACATTTATACATTAGTGTCTGTCCCCAAGGGATATACCATTCCTTCCTTCCAAAATCAAGAGTTTATAATGTGGAAGGTCAGAACAATAGGGAAGGTAGGGTTGAAGTAGAGGGGAAATGGCATTCCAGTGATGAGAGAACGAGACATTGAGGAGGCCATGTTGGTTAAGTATACGGAAGAAGGAAAGTTGACTTTTGATCTATTGCCTCCTGGTGGGAACTCAGAGTAATGCAATACTACAGTTTTTGTGTAACTGCTAGCAAGTACAGTTAGCCCTCGACACCTCAGATGCAACCAACTACCATTCAAATATGTTCAGAAAAGCATTGCATCTGTGCTGAACAGACATTTTTTTTCTTGTCATTATTCCCTAAACAATATAGTATAACAACTATTTACATTATATTAGGTACTATAAGCAATTTAGAGATGATTTAAAGTATATGGGAGGATTTGTGTAGTTTATGTGCAAATACTACACCCTCATTATATACAAGAATTAAACATCACCTGTGGATTTTGACATCTGCGGGGGACTTCTCAAACCAATTTCCCATTAATACTGAGGGAAGACATGTCTACTTCTAATTTTCTCCCACATATGAGAGCTTTCTAGTAAGTGGGGCTTATTGTGAGGAAGTAAGAAAACATGAGTTCATGTCCTGAAAAGCAATTCTATCTCTCTAACTTTAGCATCTGGCCCATTTGCTTCACTACCTAGTAGTTTGGCTTTGACGATCCAACAAAATAATGTATTTTATAATATCTTATAAATTGATTAAGCATTTTATGAATATATAGGAAGACCATTAAATGCACAATTCAGAATAGAAACAGAAATTTCAAAGGAACACATCAATTTCTCAATAAAAGACCATCTTCCTATACAGTAGGCTATATATCCACTTCCCATTATAATGATACTTTTTCTTCCACAAGTAGAAATCAGCCATTTTTAGTGCTACTATCGCAGAGTATAAATAAGTAATTTCATGGAGGTATCACTAAGGATCCAATGAAGGAAGGAATTCTGATGATATTTAGATAGCAGGAATTTTTGTGGAAATCTGATAGGTGAAACCCACTTGAGGCTTTATGGAAAACTTGATGCCTACTCATCTTGTTCACTCAGGATGTTTTCCCTGCATTTTCTCATTAAGCATAAAAAAATTTTGCAGACAAGCTACTTCTGATGTAAAGTCCTTGTAGAAGACAACGGGAATGCTAACCTGCCATAGAAATGTAGAAGAAGCACCAAGGATGCCACCACTTGTGGACAGAGCAATAGACCAGCTGATACTTTGCAATTTCAATCTCTGGGAGGATTTTGAAGCCATCATTGCACATTTAAGCACATGGAATCTCCATCTGATGGCTTATGTTCATTTAAGGAGTTTGCTAGAACATATTATCTTACATGAACTTCAATGTTGACTCCTTTCAAAATATAAAAGCCCCAAGAATAGCAAGTATTTTGTGCAGGGGGTTTATAAAAAAATACACAAGAGGATGGCTCAGGAAAATCTGGGTTCTAATTATGGCTTTATTGCCAAACTAACTTGGTTAAAAACTATAAATCCTGTAAAAGCTAAAGGGTAATATCTTCCCTTCACTCATCACAAAGTCATGGCCAATACTCCTATAATAAAGGACAGGTTAACAGGAGAAAACATAACCAATTTTTTAACAAAATTTTTGTGACACAGAATACTTCAAAAATGAAGATCCAAAAGGCCCAGGGGAAACTGTGTTCTTATGTAAAGTCCAGGGAAGGGAGGAAAAGGAGGATGATTATTGATAAACATGATTGGACAAAAAACGGTATGATCCCATGTAATAATCTGAGGGGGAACCCAAGAAGACCTATTTGCTGGATTCTTTTGGTGTCTCTATATCATCATTCTTTTACTCTGCATATATGGCAGAACACTTATCCCATGAGACCCTTATGACTACTTTCAGGGGAGATAGTTCAGAGAGTGACCTTTCTGGGTTTTATGAGAAAAGGAGGAATAGGGTACTGGAGGTGAGAGAAGACCAGAGTCCTTCTTGCTTCTGAGACTCTCTTACATACTTCAGTTCAAAAACACTCAGCATGCCAACATTCCATACTTTGCGTGCTATATTCTAAACCCTGGAATTACCCTGGATGTCATTTTTTTTTCATCTGAAAAATGAAGGGGTGAAATAGAAAGGATAGATTTCAAAGACATCATAGGAGTAGCTTCCTTTTCCTTACGTCAACCATTAGCTCTCCATGAACGGTCAATTTATTAAAATGCATAAGATGGAAGCACTGCTCTACTTGGAGCTGAGGGTATGGATTGGAAATATAACAGCTATGAAAAATATAAGAAGAACTAAGTCCATTATTAGCTTCATGATCTTGCTTTGTCTACAAACTAAGAAGGTAGGTCCTAAAGACCAATGGGGATGAAGAGGACAGGAAAAGAAAACAAACAGCAAGTTTAGGGAAGACATACTTATCTCATTCACAACTGGACCTAATGTTGGTTCTGGCTACCATTTAAGGAAATGATCCTTTAGAATCCTGAATGTTGATCCTTCACAAATTGATGGGCCATTACCAGAGCTATAGCAAATAAGCACCCTATCAACCAGCAGGCCAGGCAAACCCATAGGAGATATCTGCAAAGTTATCAAACTTGCAAATATCTGTGGGTTATGCAATTTCCACCTCAGTCCAACCTTCTGAACTTGTGGCAGGTACTCACTGGCTGCAGGTGAGTGGCCGGGATAAATAAAGTCAATCCCTCACATTCTTTCACCTGTAGGCAAAACAAGGAGATAAGGTGACTCTAATTAGGTGCAGACAGACTGAGAGCTGCTTCTTGCCATCCTCCCCACATAACTCTCCTCTATGGAAGAAAAAATCAATAAAGGGGGAAAAAAAACACCCAAAACTTCTTTTCCTGAAATGCATGGTAGGTCTGAGGACCCAGATTTAAAACACATCCATGGGGCTAAGCACAAATCTGGCCATATATGAAGTTTCCATTCAAAAGTTTTAACATGCTGGAGAAAGAAGTTCTTGCTTCAGAAACTCAAATGCCTGATTAAAAGTGAGTGCCACAAACACACACTCCAATTTCATCAAGAGCAAGTCAGAACCCACACCAGAGTTAACAGGAAGCTCGGTGGAGGAGAGTCAGAGTGGCCACTGAAACAAAAGGCCTAGTGTTGAATGCCAGCTCAGCAGGCAGCGCTCGCCTTTTCAATGGGACTCACTCTTTGATGTGTGTTTTTTAACTGCAACTTTCATGTGGTGATGGAAGAAGCTAAGAGCAAGGTGGTAGCATTATGTGAAGACCAATGCTTTCAAATGCCCTTTGCCCTTCCACAGCACCAGGCAGACAAAGAAGAACCACATAGATGGGAGAAGCCTACCTGTTTTTTTAAAGAATATCTGTGTTAGCAGAATCTAAAAGGGTGAGAAGGAGCATGCTCTTCAATGGCAGAAAGAAATTTGGTGGGGTTACTTAGATAGCTGTGGCTTAAAATAATAGTTCACTTATGGCACCACTTGGATCATAACCCAAATTAAAATTATTTGTGACCAATTAGTGTAAAATAAAATATCTCTGAGTGTGTCAAGTGTTTAACATATTCTCAGTGGTGGCAGAGTGGCACTAACAGCACCTGGATCCTTCAGAAACCACATAGGTGTGTTGTGTTTTTCATAATATGTGCATTCTCAGGAAAAGCTTAGTGAAAGGGAAATAATATTTTTACATATAAGGAACCTATACGCTATTTAAAACCATATCATAGATAAAACCAACACTCTCTCATTCTGACTGGTAAGCATACTCCTGGGTTTGCCTAATGAGGTGAACTTTACTTGAATGGTGGGAGCCTCTGTCAGAGGCTCTCTCACAGATGTTGGTTCCTGCAGTGGAATGTTAAAAGCTAATCTGCGTCAATTTACTCAAAAAGGCCACAAGAAGAAGGAGTAAAAAATGCACCTAATGTCAATTAGCAGGAATAGGCAACCAGGAGTTCGTGCTGCTATTGGAACCATTCTGATGTGGTATCTATAGTATTGGGATGGGGGCAGGCTATTCTCAGGAGTAGGGAGGAAAGAAAAGATACCTTGGGATGGAAGTGTTCATGCAGTGGGAAGGACTTTATCCAGGTTCATATGTCCACAGAGTGCAGGTTCCATTGAAAGTTAAAGGTTCAGAAGGTGATGGTCAAATGTGGTGGCACATGAAAGTAAAGGGAGAGCAAAAGTCTCGCATACTCCAGAGGCACTAGAGTAGTTGGGAAAAGGTAAGGGAGGAAGATCAAAAAGTGAGATAAAGTAGCATGACTCTTCAGAAATCATGATGATTTTGCCCATTTTCTATTGCTATAACAGAATACCTGAGACTGAATGATTTATAAAGAATAGAGGTTTGTTTGAGTTCATGGTTCTAGAGGGTTGGAAGTCCAAGAGCATGGTGCCAGCATCTTCTCAACATCTGGCAAGTGCTTTCTTATTGTGTCATAGTATGGTAGAGGGTATCACAGGGTGAGACAGAACAAATGCACTAATTCAAGTCTCTTCTTATAAAGTCACTAATGTCATCAAAGGGCTCCATCCTGAGGACCTCATCTAACCCTAATTACCCACCCAAAACCCTACCTCCAAAAACCCCCAAGAACTGAATGTAGGGATTGTTTCTAACACATGAACTTTAGGGGGATACATTTACCCCATAGCAAATGATAAAACTAAAAGTGGCATGCCTGCATACATAGTCTTATTTTATTGTCTTTTAAGAATTAATGGCATGTAAAATATGTAACAACATTTAAAATGTTAATTCTTCGGCTCATTCCTTGAAGTTTCATGCATATGGTTTCAGAACAAGTAAATAAAGCAGAAAACTGTGCCTTGAAGAGGCACAGTACGTGCTGATTGAAAGTTGAAACAATATATTTCTAATATCGAAGAGGTGCTGATTGACAGTTGAAATAATATATTTCTAATATTTCCTTGTTTTGTATAATTTTTATTAAGCTATTGCTAATGAATACATACTGGGGCATCCAGAAACTTCACAGATGTTTAGAATGCATGGACATTCTTCTGATGGCAATGTGCTCTGTGAGCCCCTATGGTGGCATTGACCCCATTATATTATGGAAGTTATCTGAGTTTTCACTCTTGGAGCATAAACTTTGGGTTCCTCCCCACCTGCCCAAGCTCCTGCCTTGTCCCACCAGCTTGGTAGGCCACCAGGGAGACAGAAGGATTATTCAGGAGGTCCTCAAACCCAGACACCAGCTGCTTTTACAGTTCCCCTCCCTTCTGCCACTGGGCAATTTTGACTTCATCTCTGAAATACAACTGAGTTTTCACCTTTCCTAGAAGGCCATCTCTGCTCTTTATAAAGGACTATCCTGCACCTCTTGGCATTTTCTCAGAATTTACTCCTATCCTAAAATCCATCAAGTGAGATTGTGACTACCTGTTTAACTGTCTGTGCCTGGGCAGCCTGTGAGAAGTCAGGAGAGGAAATGGGCCTTGTCTGTGTCATCCCAGCATCTGTCATAGAGTCCAACAAGGGCTCACTTGCCATCCCTCCAAGCATGTTGTTCCAGAGGAGCCCTCAGATGGCTCTTCCAGCCTATCCCTTGGTTATGCTGTAAGCAGTACTGTTTTACCCAAGCTAACATGTTTTGTGTCCCAAAGCATCAAGTCCAGTTGTATGGCAGGATATCCCATCTTATTTGCATCTATTTCATAGGCTGTACTCCGAAGAGGGTAGTGCTAAGTGGTATAGAAACCTGGCCACTGCCTACATAAATGAAATTCCTGCATTAGCTTTCATCAAAGACACACAAAACTAGAAAGGGGGTTTCTTGCAGTTTGAGTAAGGATGAGAGCTTCATTTTACATTGAGTATATATGTGTGAAATGTTAATTTTGTATATTAGTTCAGGTTCTCTCAGAAGCAGATGCCAAGATAGGATTAAATGCATGGAATATTTTGTAGGGAAAATGTCTGTGAGGAAGGAAAGGAAAGATCTGGAGAAGGCATAGGGAGACTTTTCACAATATTATAAGTCTAGCCTCAGCAAAGTGAGGGAAAGAAGGAAGACTAGACAGAAAGAGCCATCAGTGTCACTGCAACACAGTTCCAAGAAAGACACTGCCAGGCCAATGAGGAGTCTCTCTATTCTACCCCATGCATTTTCTGCTTCTTTCTCTTTCCTTGAATCTGTGTTTGAAAGTTAAGGTTTCTTTTATGGCTTCAACAAGTAGGCATTGTTATTATTAAAGCCACCATTAAGCATAGAAGCACCCTGTTTTAAAAGCTATCACAAAGGGAACGAATATCCTATTCTATCATAAGCCTCAATATTGATTCTTAACAGGAACTCAGAGTGGGTTGGCTGAGAAATAAAAACCACTAACATCCATTGAGTAGTCCAGGTGTCATTTTCTGTCCCAATTGGATGACTTAACTCATCCAATCGTCACAATAATCTCATCAGGTAGGTGCAAAATTGTCTCCATTTAAAGATGAAGAAACTGAAGTGAAATTTGTTTAAATGACTTGTTTATCATCACAAAACTAGTAAGTGGCAGAAGATAATACCACATCACCCCATGCTCAGAACTACTGAAAGTAATGGTAGCCTAAGTAACCTAGCCTACTATATGGCAGAGGCAACTACGTACAAAACTCCTGTTTCTCTTTCCATCCACTGGAGCTTTTGCAGGGGAACAGCTTTCCCAGCCCCTCTCCTTCATGACTTTATGACTAGTGTTTGTCTACATTTTGGAGGAAGTGACTGTGCCCTTTCTGAGGTAGGACTTTTAGGAAGAAGGTGCACAGTCCCTGTGCGTGCTTTTCCACAGCTTGGAACCACCTATGCCTTATGAACTTAGATACCACACGCTGAAAAGGGCAGAGCTTCTATCAGCCTTGAGTTTTGAATGATTAGTAGAAGAATACCTGGCTACTGACTTGAAACCAGCTTAGACTCTGGCTAATTGTGGTTAAGTCATCATAACTGGAGAATCTTTGTGGTACAGCAGTAAGCCTTCCTGCCTAAGAAATCTTGCCGCAGGGGTGTAAAGTAAAAGTCTACCTAATGGTGAAGCTCTTGTTCTTGGAATTGTACCGAGAAGGGGTAGTTAGTGAGAGGAAGAGAACCAGGAAAGACTTGGCAGTTCTGGTAAAAGCCCTCTCAGTCTAATCATGGTCTCTAGGGAGCCAGTCTCAAAGGTGGGGACCAGAAGGTTTAGTGTAGGGACCGCTCATGTCATGTGGCATTGGGCACTCACAGGCTCTGACCTTTCTTGGTCAAATATGACCCCTCCCCGCTAGGGAAGCGGTGGGTGGGTCAAGGAAAGGCTTACCTCCCTCCCCCCGAAGCTACTGGTGATGAGATCTGCTCCCATTGGCTCCCCCCACCAGCTTCACATACCTATCTGACCTTCCCATATATACTATTGTGTGTTCAAATAAAGCTGAGATCCTGCAGAGCCGCCTGACCACTGACTGGATTCCCTGCTCCTGCTCGGTGCGGTTTTTGGGGGGGCTACCCCGACTCCCCAGGGTGGTGGGCCCGGCCGCAACACTCTCCTTGCTCGGCCTGGGTAACCAAGCGGCTGGCCCGCTTTGCTCTACCCCATGTTGTGTGGGACGTGACAGTTCAGTACTAAAATTCAGTCACATACTGATGAGGAGGGTGTGTCCATACACATTGAAGGAAGACTCAGGTACCATGGTGTCATGCAAGGTTCAGGAAGCTGAACTAGAACAGGGGACATACCATGAACCATTCTATGGGCGTGAAATAATGCCAGGGCCTTTCCAAGTGGGAGACTCTTTCACATTAGAAGAATGGAAGTAAAACAAGAGTCAAAGAAACACATGCACACTAGGTCTTTGTGCTTTACTTGGGGAAAGAGACTCCAGTTTGAGATATATGTGGACATCCAAGGACTTACCAATGCATTGCAGCATCCCCAACCATGCTCCCAGGAAAAGGTGGATATTCTCTCTCTGCTTAACCTCCATCTTCTGGCTAAAGGGCACTAAAATGCTGAAAGTCTTTGTATTAGTTGAAAGTAGCAAATGTCTTGCAGACAATAGATCTTTAAATTACTGGATACCTCCCTTGGGTCTTCATATTTCTTATCCCTGTATTTCATCCATGGAATCAAGGAAGTTCTTGAAGTACTAGAATGAATTTTAAGCATTTTGAAGTGAGTAGGTCTTTCTGTGCTATGGGCTCAGGGTCTAGACATGTCCCTATCAAGGCTCTAATTCAGACACAGAATCTCCATGGAACCTTACAGTAGGGTAGGGTAAGCACGATGATTTTTTGTTTTGTTTTTTCCAAGGACAAAGGGTGCTAACTATCCAAAAGTACACTGTCTACTCTGGGTACACTGTGCATTCTAAAAACATAGAAGTGCTCTTCTGCCTCCATGAAGAAGGTAAAAGCAAGAAAGTGGATTAAATGGACAAACAACAGCCTACTTCATATTTGGACATTATATTGTCTTCATTGAAGTGTTTCTAATGTTCTTGAGACTTGTGAATAATGAAAAGGGTATCCCCCCATTGAAATCCAAGTAAATACACTGTAATTGGTTTAGAGTGCCTTTAATACTCGTGTTTTCTCACATTTTAAAACTCTTTTTTTCCAAGCTTCAATAACATGTTCTTGAAAGATATACTCTCTAAGTAATTCTTTGTCCTCAGGAAGACACTCCAATCACTTTTCTAAACTGATGCTCTGGCATTCTTCCAAAACTGATTTAGAAGTTATGGCTCACACCCTGTGTCTAAGCTGCCTAACCTTGGCACATTCCTGAGTCCCATGAATAGGGTTGGCAGTTGGAAAGGATGGCTATAAAAAGAGAGAGCGCTGCTTGTATCAAGCTCTATTTAGCAAATTTTGCTTTCATGAAAATCCTAGAGAGTTAAGAGGACATTGCCAAGATACCTACAAGATCTCACTAACCTGTTGGACCATTCCATATGCCACATCACACGCAAAAGAATTTAAATTTGTAGTATGCTTTAGAGTTTAAAAAACACTTTCTTGTTTATTATCTCATTTGATTATTATAATATTCCTGGAAAGTATGTAAATATTATTATCTCCATCTTATGGATAAAGATCCTGAGGCCCAGAAAGAGTTATCTCAAATGTTATCCAGCTAATTAATGGCTGAGTGGAAAGAGCAACTCAGCTCCTCAGCAGTGAGTTGGGTTCTCTTTCCACTGTGCCACTTTACCTCCTCAGAAGCCTTTAGCTTCAGCCCATCAACTTCCAATCTACTTCCCATAATGGCTAGAATGCTCATAGTGCTGGTCAAACCAGGCCAAAGAGAAGAGACTGGTCACTATAAAGAGAGCCACCTCCAAGCAGATTAGGCATCAGCAGAGATACCAGTAGCGGAAAAAACTTCTTTGTCCACAGCATCCTAATGTTCCAGTGCAAGCCCTCATTATTTTCACTAATGTGCAATTTCTCTCAAAGCTCTTTAGAGTTAGGGTTTGCTTTGCCTATTGTGAGAGAGGCATCCACCAAGCTAAATTGGGCCCTCAGGCATGCGCCCAGGTTTCTCAGTACTGTTTAGAAGGAGTCCTTCCATGCACATCTCCCAAGACGGCTTTAGACAGCCTATGAGTATACTTTATTTCCTTTAAAACAAGTAACCTAGAAAATGAAATAACGCATATTAGATTAAGCTCTGTCCCATTTGGCTAATTCAGAAGTTAATGGAAGGTCTCTTTCGGTCATTGGTATTGGCAGAGACACATTTAGCAAACCCTCATGGGAGCCTCACACAGGTACAGTAGCAGCTTTACCCATAAATTAAGGAAGGCACTTAAAAGCAGCTTTTTCTTCTCTAGGAGGGTGCCAAGCAAGCTTCTCTGGACAAAGGCTCTGCTTGCCAAAGTTCCAAAGCAATACAAAGAACGGGGTAGGGGGAAAAATTGAGAGAAAAGAAGAGAACAGGAGAGAGAGAAAGGTGAGAGAGAAGGAGCAGGGGAGAGGGAACAAAAGCTTTTAAGTGGATAGTCACAAAGAGTGGAAAAAAAATGAATGGGTCAGATCACTAACAAATACATTGGAGGTGCCCACTACACATGATGTTTACGGGAACTAACAATTAATTTGTCCTCTTTGAACCATGTGCAGTGGTTCACTTAGTCTTAGCACTTAGTCTGCCTGTATTGGGAATTTAATACAGGATGTTGATTTCTAATCCCTCTGTGAAGTAGATCCTCACTTTGAAAATAATGTAAGCAATAAAAAATAAAGTGTGACTATTTCTTGACTTCAACTCCAGTCCCTATATTCAAGCAAAGCTATTCATTATCAAATAATTTATTGAAAACATATTATTTCTAATCATTTCTGTCATCCTTTATTGTCAGAGTTGATGAAGCTCTTCCACCTGCCTGTCACTTTTTCCTGTAGTAAGTTCCCTTCTGATAAAGAATAAAAAATGCAGAGACTCCCTACCCCTTCCAAAATGCACCCTGAACCTACCTATTCTGGTGGGAAGATGAATGTATTATGAATAGTAGAATCATTTTATTTAAAATGTCTCTCTCTCTCTCTCTCTATATATATATATATATATATAAATGCAGAAAGGTTATAGATTTTTATTGTATTATATTATTATCTTTTCTATTCTTGGTCTGAGATAATGCTAACAGCATAAAATGAATCAAGCAGCTTTTGCTATTTAATACATTTAGGAGCAACTTAAAATTGTGTTTATAGTTGTTCTTTAATATACTCATAAGGTTTTATAATTAATAAAATAATTGGCTAACTAAATAATTATTGTATAAAGTATATATAATGTATAAATATAATTTATATTATATAAATTTATTATTAAAATATAATACATTTTCCTAATACCCAGAGATTGATTAATCTTTTGCTACTTTTAGGTTTCCTATTCTCTTACTCTTGTTTTTACTTTTATTACTTCCTTCCTAATAATTTTATGCTCAATTAATTTCCAGAGTTTTATATTTAATTCATTTGTAGTTATCCTTTCTTTACTTCCCCAAGGAAATGAAATATTTAAGGCTATTGCTTCATCTCCAAGTAAAGCATTCGCTGACTTCTATATGCTTTTATATGTAGCATGCTCATATTTCTTTACTCTATATTGCTTATTGTACACCATTCTATTTCTATTTATTTATTTTTGTGATTGGGGATTATAGCCTAAGACATTCTATCGCTGAGATACACCCCCAGCCCTATTTTATTTTTTATTTTGAAATAGAGTCTCACTAAGTTGTTGAGAGCCTCACTACATTCCTAAGGCTGATCTCAAACTTATGATCCTCCTGTCTAAGCTTCCTGGGATTACAAGACATTTTATTTTATTTTTCATGTCCTTTTAACCATAAGTTAGTTTAAAATGTCCTGAAAAAAATGAAGATAATCCAGGCATGGTGGCGCATGCTTGTAATCCCAGTACTTGGGAGGCTAAGACAAGAGGATCGCAGGTTCTCAGCCAGCCTCAGCAACTTGAACTTGTGAGGCCCTCTGCAACTTCGTGAGACCCTATTACAAAATAAAGAATAAACCAGGCATAGTGGTGCATGCTTGGAATCCCAGTACTTGAGAGGATCACAGCTTCAAATTCAGCCTTGACAACTTCGTGAGGCTTTCAGCCATCTAGTGAGACCCTGTTTCCAAATAAGAAATAATATCAGCCTGGGAGTATAGCTTGGTGGTAGAATGCCTCTGAGTTCAATCCCCAGTACCAAAAAAAAAAAAAAAAAAAAAAAAAAAAAAAAAAAAAAAAAAAAAAAAAAAAAAAAAAAAAAAAAAAAAAAAAAAAAAAATTGGACTAGGGGTGTAGTAGTTCAGAGGTAGAAGGCCCCTGGATTCCATCCTCAGTACCACAAACAAAAAAAGGTAATCTTTTTAAAATGCTGTTTAATAGTCAAGAGAGGAAAAATAACTTGATTTATTTTTAATGACTTTGGTTCCAAGAAGAGGAAACTTTTTACCATTATTTGTTGCAATATTAACCCCTAACTTTTTAGGCAGGTAGTTTTCAGTTCTGCCTGTAGGCATACTGGCACATGTTATTCTCTGATTTTCTAATGCTTAGGACTCAGTTTTAGAGTATAGAAGCTAACAAATTAAAGGATTGAAAGTGAATGTTCTATATATAATGATTTTGCTAAAATTCCCAATGAAAACAAAACAAAAAAAAGGAGCAATAATTTTTACACATTCTTTCAATTAACAAGGGGCTAGGTATAGAGGAAGTATAGAATAGAATAGCCAAAAAAGAAAAAATAAAAAGAAGGAAAGAAAGAAATATGATATGAAATGAAGGTCTCTTTTCCCTGTGGCTAATTTTGCCCAAATGATATGATACAGACATCCTTTCAAAATAGGTTCTTAAAATATGTTCTTCAAACCCTATACAAGAGTCAGAGTCAACTCAAGATAATTCAAAGACCTAGAAATTAAACCAGAAACTTTACAATACTGGAAGAGAACACAGGACCAACTCTCCAACAAATAAGTGCTGGTAGAGTCTTTCTCAGCAAAACCCCCAAAGCTCAGGAAATAAAAATGAAAATTAATAAATGGGATGGTATCAAATCAAAAAGCTTCTGTGCATAAAGGAAAGCATCAAGAGTCTGAAAAGAGAGAATATAGAATGAAAGAAAATCTTTCCCCACTACTCTGATAGAAGACTAATATGTAGAATATATAAAGGACTTCAAAAACGACACTAAAAAAATGTTTTTTTAAATGAACAATTGAACTGAGTGGACACTTCTCTAAAGAAGAAATACAAAAGGCCAATAAATATGTGAAAAAATGCTCAACAACACTAGCAATTAGGGAAACACAAATCAAAATTATACTGTGATTCCATCTAGCTCCAGTTAGAATAGCAATCATTAAGAATACAAATAATAACAAATGCAAGGATGTAGAGAAATAGAAATTCTTACACACTATTGGTGGGACTGCAAATTAATATAACTACTAAGTTTAGTATGGAGGTTCCTCCAAAGACTAAGAATCAAACCACCATATGACCCAGATATACTACTCCTAGGTATTTTTTCAAAAACAATTAAAGTCAGAATACTATAGTAATGCATGCATATTCATGCTTATAGCAGCATAATTCAGAACAGACAAATTATAGAACAAATCTAGGTGCCAATCAACAGATGAAGGGATAAAGAAAATGTGGCAAATATACAAAATGGAATTTTATGTATCTATAAAGAACAACAAAATTATTTAATTTCCAGGAAAATAGATGGAATATTATACTAAGTGAGATCAGTCAGTCACAGAAAATCAATGGTAAAATGTTTCTCTCCTATGTAGAAGCTAGAGGAAAAAAGGGAAACAAAAGGGACTTTAGAGAGTTGAGGAGAGAGGCCAGTAACACTCAACTGGCCATGAACCACAAATTCCAATGCGACTCATGACAGACTGTAGACCGCCAGAGGGCAGGGGCTGCAGAGATCCCTCAGAGTGTAGATAGAAATGTGTCAATGAAGTGGTGTGCCACAAATCTCAGATGATTGTAGTTACTCAAGAGGAATATGTGAGAACAAAGAACACTGAAAATGAGGGAAACCAAGAAACAGCCAGGGAACCTCACCGATTATTGATCTGTCAGTGAAGCCCATTAGATAGGAATGCTGAAGAAAATGTCAAGGTCAAATATTCTAAGACACCATCTACCATGTCTCACTAAGTTGTTGAGGATCTTGCTAAATTGTGGAAGCTGGCCTGGAATCCTTCTATCTTAGCCTCCCAAGTACTGGGATTACAGGCATGTGCCACCATGCCTGGCTTACAACTGTATCTGTATCCCACAGAATCACACTGTCTAATGTAATAAAAAGTTCCCCTTAAAGACTACCCTCAAGCATCTAGTGACTTCCCATCAATGAGTTGGATTTTGAGAATTTAACCAGGAAATTCTATTTGGATCTGAAATTTACTTTCAGATTATTTTGTCCATTGTACTCTTAATATCTTAATTTAATTGCCATTGTGCTCTTATGTCATGCTTAAGGATTGCACCATCTTTCTTATTTCTTCCCCAGAAAACAGTGACAGCCTTCTTGTATTTTTAAAGCATCTACAACACATGCTATTCACAAAGGGTATCCAATTCATTTCCTGAACTGAATAAAAGAGGAAAGCTTTCACCAATTTTTTAAAAATTGCAGCTGCCACCTAAGCATAACTAAACATGTCCAAAATGTATATGACACTTAGAGAGTTTGTTCTGTGTTTGCCTTCCCAAATATTCCCATTTTATTGTTATATGAAATGATTTTGTTTTGAGGAATTTATGATATCTCTCTAGTCTGTATTGTTCTTCTACCATATCTGTGCATAGTTAGTAGGCAAGGAATCTAATTCCCTAGAAAGCATATTATCCAAAGCTTACAATCTGTACATGCCACAATGTTTAATTTTTTCTACATTCTCCATCATCTTCTTTGTAGATACCTATTTTTAAAAATCATTATTGCTTTGCAGCTGTCCAAATTTTCTTCTCATTTTTCTCTTAAAAACTGACTTAAAGCAGGAGGTCAATATCTCAGCCATCATTAATTTCACACCCTCCTCTTTTCATTTATTCACTGGTCTTTTTTCTCTTGAGGATCACTTTTTTCCTTGATACATTTATAAAAGACCTCCTTACTCCATTTAACCTCTTTTACTAACAATATCTCATTTCCCACTTTCGTGCTCCTTATCTTTTCTTTGCTAACTTTAAGTTGTTCTGTCTATTTTTATATAGTTCCTGCCTTCTTTACTCCCAGGGCAATTGTCCTGTTATACATGGATCTTGAACAGCCATTGGAGATGAGAAACTACATTTTTACTAGACTCCTAGAGCAGAGGGGCCTTGCAGTTCCTGTGTCTGTCCAGTATAATGGAGGCTTTTGTGCTTTAATTATATTATTTTCAGCTACTTCACACCTATCTACAGTTATGCATATTAATACATACTCCCATTGTAACATCCATATTAGATTTCTTCCCAATGTGTTCCACTACGAGGAATAGTAGCTTATGGTGGTGTTGTCAATGATCACATTTCTAATAGTGGAGAGAACAGAGATGAGTTACTCTATTAGGACGAGGTCATTTGCATACTGTTAAGTGATTTATATGCAGGCATATAAATCACAGAACCATGTTTCAGAGGCTTTCCCACATCTCTTCTTTAATAACAAGGCGTGTCTTATTTTCATTTACTACAAAACTGTCCTTTATTTCCCTCTCTTGTCCCATTCTCTCCCACCACAGCCTCATATATACTGATGCAAGCATAGTACTGTTGCCAGGTGGTCTCTACCTTGTGAGCTAATGTTCTCCTTGGCATAATTCCTCATTCCTTCTGACTTTTCAGGGTTAGTGACAATGGTGACTCCCCTAATATCTGAATGAAGTCCTTCATAAATATTTTGCTGGGTGATTGATATCTCCTCTAGTTATTTTTCTCACACCTCTTCCCCTCAGCATATAACAGATGGGATTCCATCATCAGAAGCAGATGTTGTGGAAAAAGTAGCAGGAGCCCAGAAGCACTCCTTCTAGCCCCAGCTCTCCCATTAACTCCCTCTGATGTCCCAGAAAAACACTTACCCTCCCTGGGCCTCCATTTCCATGTCTACAAAGCAGAGAGGAAAGCATCTTCTTCCATTTACAAAAGTGTTTCCTAATACAAAGCAGTTGGATCCTTGGAATTTTTTATATCTCTTTGCTAACTCATGCTAGCTTTTCATAATCAAATTAAATATAAATTATTTTCTGTATCACCCATCTTCCTTATCAGCTTGTCATACAAATAAAGGAGAAACACACTTCCAAGAAGGTCAGTTACCACTTGAGAAACTCCTCATGGTGGATTTTCAGACACTAAACAAAAGGATAATTTTAACCACTTCCATCTTTATCTCAAACCATGTCTCATTAGCAACTGCATTTTCCTCTTTTATTTAGATGAATTAGGAGAGACCCTGCAGGGAGAGACTGGGGCTCTTGTCTTATTTTTTAACTGAGCTTCCTTCATTGAAGTAAGGTGTCAGGGTTGTCTATGGATCTGGAAAGCATTTTGGAAGCAAGGGGCAGACAAAGGTAAATCTTTTAAACCACTATGATAAGCAAAGTCTCCTCAGTTCAACATATAAATATAAACACTAAATCAAATCATATGCTTATACATTTTTAATCCCATCATAAAACATTTTGTTTTGACAGCTTGGTAATGTAAAGTAGAAACACCAACAGCCAAAAGAATCATCATCTTTGCCTGCCTACTACCTAAAGGTCTAGTCTTTCCTGTATATAAATAGGAAAAAAATGTTGTGTTTATGTAAAGGGAAACACTGATTTACTAGAACTGATTGCTTCATAGTCTAATTACTTTTCAACTGGCTGTTCCAAATTAAGATGTCATTGATGGCTTTTGGTGATATATTTCATTTTAAGCAAATTTATTCTATAATAGAGTACATCATAATGGAAAGCAGAGTTCCTACTCTTCCCTCCTCTTTGTAGCCTGATATCTTGACAAGTAAATTAAATTTAGCAGTTAAAATGCTTCCATTAGTAATTTTATTAAGTTAATTAAAGAATCTCTCTTTCTGAATTTTAACTACCTTCCTTCAGAACAATGTTGATTTCTTTTTTAATTTCATGTATTTAGGGACTGTGATATATTCTATGACCAATCAACAATTCCATCAGTACTATATTTCTGTGGCCAAGATGCTACCAAGCAAATCAAGTAAAGATAAATAGTTCAAACATTTTTGGAATGAATCGTCTGCTTCTCATAACAGAAGAACTTGGATTTTAACATCTTTAGAAGAAGGAGAAAGAGGAGAGGGGAGACAAAAAATAAAAATATGCACGTTTTTGAGACTATATATGTTCTTACAAAATGGCAAAACTGTTAACTAGTGACTCCACACCTACAGGGTAAATTGTAAATAGTTCAGGTGGGATTTAGATTATAGATGGAAAGAGAAAAAAAATCCCACTGTGGTTCTCATTTGGTGAATGGGTTGTACTTAGTACATGATAAATTAAATCTTGGGCCCTCTGAGAGAGTGACTTTCAGAAATAGTTCTTATAAGTCAGGCCTGGAAGGCCACACCTTTAATCTCAGTACTTGAGGGGTTGAGCCAGACAATTGCAAGTTCAAGCCAACCTCAGCAACTTAGGAAGACCATGTTTCAAAACAAAAAATTAAAACAGGCTGGTGAGCTGGGTGTGGTGATGCACGCTTATAATTCCAGTACTTGAGAGACTGAGATAGGAGGATCACAGGTTCTCAGCCAGCCCCACATACCTAATGAGGCCCTCTGCCACTCAGTGAGATCCTTTTTCAAAATAAAGAATAAGAAACTGGGCTAGGGGTAGAACTCAGAGGTTTAATGTACCTGGGTTCAATCCCCAGTACCACACACACAAAAAAAAAAGTTGGTGATATATGATATAACACAATGGTAGAACATCCCTAGGTCTAATCCACATTACCACACAAATAAAATAATCCAGATATTTGTAAGAGACCTGAGCTAAAAAACAGTTGTCTCATGGTCCATTGCCTGTTTCTTGCAATAAGTTTTTCTAAACTCATGAATTATAGAATTTTTTTTTTAGAGTTGGAAGAGAACATAGAAATTCTTATCCTCTCATTTAAAAGATGAGGAAACTGAGGAATAGAGATTAAAAATGCCACCACCACATTAATAATAAAAGAAATGATAACCATGGTGACTAATATTTATTGAGCTCATTACTGTGAAGCTTTGCTTACATTTGTTTCATTAAAAAGCCCCATGAAGAATGTCCCAACTTCATGGATACAGAATATAATGCCTAAATGTTAAATTATCTGCAAAATCTGTGATTCCTTAGTCCTGCATTCATAACTAGTTGTGCAAAATCTAAGACTCTCTTTTCCTGCACATTGCTACCTTAGAAAAAGAATTTGAGGTCCTACAACTAGTTAGCTGTTCCTCTGAGGCTCACAACAGCTACTTAGGCCTACACTTTATAACCTAGGCCATATAGAAAAACATAAGAACCACTGGGCAAACTCGGGCCTACGCATTAGAAGATATTCTTATTTTTTTTTTTTTAATCTCATTGCCAGAGTAGCCAGTGGGATGTTTGCTGTGGGTAAAACTTTGGCAAAGTAGGCACCCAAGTCTTCAGACATTTCATGTAAAGTGACATTTCACTTAAAACTGAGGTTTTCTGTCCTTCACTCATTCACTGAAGAATTAGAGAGGAGCCAATAACACAGTCCATGGCAATTCACATTAGTATCTCCCATCTTCTCTCATTTTCTAATACCCTACCCCTCGGAACAGATCACTCAGTGAGTCCCCACACTCAATATTCCATCTCTTCCCTTTCAAAATCATTCCCACTGCTTCTCAAATCTTTATTTACGTATTTTCTTGCTGGAGTCTCCCAATATTCACACTCAAATACCCATTCCCCTGTTCCCACTTCTGCCCTTCTCCATTTAAAAACTGAAAGCCTTTGTTATATTCCTATAGGGTAACCTATTCTCATTGCTTTCTTTATGAGAATAGGTTATCCTGGCTTCTGTCTTTTCCTCAATTCTTCAAATTATGTTTTATAAAAGCCCAAGGAATGAGTATGGCAATTCTTAGAACCTTCCTGGCAGGATAGAATAGATAAGAGTATAAACTTGTTTAATAGGTAAGAGAGAAAATACTGAAATGTATCTGTGTGTGTGTGTGTGTGTGTGTGTGTGTGTGTGTGTGTGTGTATGAGAGAGAGAGAAAGAGAGAGAGAGAGAGAGAGAGAGGAGAAACCAACCTACTCTTTTCATACTGTAAAAGTTAAAATGGCAGATATCTACTTTTATGATCATTGTATTCTGAGAAGTCCACCCCACTTCCTATTTTACCCTCTAATGTTAAGATAAATATGGGTTGAGTGCTTTATTGCCCTCTGCCCCTTACCTGGTCCCTTGTCATTCTCAGGACTGGTTTCTAAGATGTATAGCATAAGAAATTGTCAAATATCTCTATTGGTCTTTTGGCAGAATATGTTTCCTTTACTAATAAAGCCTGCTCCTCCAAAATGATGCTTTCAGCAAGAATCTAGCATTTTTACAATTAATAGCTAGATAGACGAATGGACAAAAAAATCTGGATCAGCTAAGTTTTTTGCTGATTAGAAAAATCCTCCATCCCCCGACCTTTACCTGAAAAAGAATGGTACCTTGATACTTTTAGCCTAGAAGAATACTTTCTGTGTATCTGTCATAAATCAAAAATGTTTTCATTCAAAATTTACCTCTTCCTTCCTTGGTCTCCTGACATTCACATTGCAGCTACTTTTTGGTGAGGATCTTTTTCAATAATTTTGAGGAACTTGTTATTTTTAATGTGGAGTTCAAGTAATCGGTTTTCAGCCCCCGGACAAAGCCCAAATTGGTAAGTCCCTGTGAGTGAAAAAGAAAAAAGAGGAGGAAGAAGAAGAATATATTATGCAATGTGAGTTTACAAAAGATGAGAGAAGATAACACAAAGGGGAAGGACTGGCACAAATAAGCATTATGTCCTCTCTTTCTACCCCAGACATTTTGGCCCAGCTTTCCACCTGGATAGTGATCAATTAAATGTATAGAACCACAAAAAAAGCCATATGGATCGCGAAAATATGTGGCAAAATCCCCATTATTTGTCACATGGAAGGAAGAATGTGTGATTTTTAAAATTAAATACCAAAGAAGGATGTACTGAGTTTGATACAGTAGGAGATGCAGCCGGCCACAGTTGTGAAAGATTCGATAAGCTTCTTCTTATATGTCCTTCACCCTGGAGGCTTCTGAAGAGGCCTGAATATCTGGCTTAAAGTGAGTGATGCTACTTGAAATGAAAAGCAAGGAGATTGCAAATCACTCTTCTGCACAGGCTTGAAATAAGCTATGGCATGGTTGATGGACAGATTCAGGTATTTAAGTGAGTGTGATTTCCAAGCAACAATTTCTAAACCCTACACTGTCGTTGACCTCCATCACGCAATTGGACATGTTTATGAAGGCATAGGCAATAGAATGAAATGCAGTGGGAAGAATGCTGAAGTCATTTTCCAACAGCATAGCAGTATCACTGCACAATACAGCCACATCACCCCAATCAGCAGTAGAGTCCAGCCTCATACCCCTCCTCTCCTTAATGGTCTGAATCCATTCCAACAGAGGACTTTCTTGATTCAGGGTTTGGTTGGAAGAAACCAAATGAGGTAGGTAATCCAATGTGTGTGGTTAGACAAGGTCAAGACCCACAAAAGACCTGAATAAATAATACAAGACTATATTTTTGTTCTTTCCATTTCTTTTCTTAAAGCATAGATACCAGGAAGGTGAAACTACCCCAAAACATTTTTTTCTCTGTAATCTTATTGGCCAGAAAGCAAAAGCAGAGTGCCCAATCAGCAGCCTTTTAAATTACACATAATTAACTGTACATTGAAATATATGGTCTACAATTGTATGTTCAATTAAATAGCTAAAAGCCTTCTGTAAAGTATAAAAACCTCAATTGCACATTGATGCTACATGGTCTGCTAATATTTACTGCTTCTTCACTAAGGCTCAAGATATTTACTTCTGCAAAAATCAAAAGCAGAAATTTTTTATGCCTAGTAGAAACTCCTAAATATGTTTATTTTCAATAAACATATTGAACCTTGTCAATGAACAATTGAACCTTGTAAGAGAGAAAAACCAAATACTACCAAAACACGACGACTATTTTTCATGACCACTAGAGCAATTGCCATCTCTGATATAGCCCATCTTTTCTATTCCTCATTGGAACTGTTTCTGTCTGAGGACTTCATCTGCTCCTAAGGTAATGTTCTGTGATACATTTCATATAATTCATATATCTATAAATAGTTCTACATAGGCAAATAGAGGCTATTTCCATTTGAACCATTGTGAGAAAAGAATATTGATAATAGCTGTTAGAGCACAGAAATCTATACTCAAAGTCATTTCCATTGCTAGCAAAATAGTAGTGATTTTTTTACATTCCATTTAATTGTATACTAATTTATATACATATCTATTAGAACATAAGCAGGGACCAAATTACTCATTATTAAATCACTACAATTTTTGCCATAATATTTGATAGCTTGGTCATAGATGGTGAAGACCATAGAATGAATGAAGGAGAAAATTAATATTTAAATTTATCTGTGCTATAGTCACACTATATTGAGAGCTGTCTGGAAGAGAGTTTTCAGGGAGCAACAGAGAAAACTTGGCTGCCTATTCTTGGAGAACACGTTGACTGTTTGTTGGATGGAGACAGTTCACCACTGAAAGCAGATTTTGACCCTTCAAGAACTTGAATGTGATGATGAGTTTATGACAGTTCTAAAAGCCAACATACGGTCGGTGGCCAGATTGTGGTTCTGGACTCAGAGGCTTCCATTTGGAAGACAGACAAGCATTTGAATTATGGGTCTAATGAAAGTGTCAATAGCAATCCTGTTACTGGAGGAGCTGTAAAACCCTGCTTAATGAACTAGGCAGGGACACAGAAACACAATGGTCTAAATGTACTGTATGAGAAAATGATAATTAGCTCAGATTTCATGTACAAGATAAAATGCATAGGGATGATATTACTACTGAGCAATATTATAGCCCTTCAGGGGACTGTTTTGTTAACAGGGTTTGGCTCAGCCTTTTCCATCCTCCTTGTATGAGTAGAGATGCGCTACCCAATTGTGAGCTGTGAGTTAGGGAAAGAATGTCAGATGGTAAAATTCCTATTATAGATGCTGACAATAAAAGGGTTCTCATTAAGGGTTCACTTTTCTCTGGAAGGTGTTTTAGAAAATATCTCTCTTGCCCCTTTCAACAACACTATGAAGTAAATACTATTATCCCTGGACATCCCAAGTACCACAACTAGTAAACAGCAGAACTAGGCTCTCATCTTAATTCATCTGCCATGAAAGTCAGCCTTCTTCATATAGCTTGCAATGGAGTCAGGGTGGAAATAAGGGGCAAGGCATTTTTTTAAAAGAAGGATAAAATAATATACCTTTAGAAGTGACAAATTATGGAAACTGTACATGATAAAGAAATTATGAGAAGAAGGAATTCACTGCAGCCCTGGGTAAAGGTTGGTTTCACAGAGAAGGGCTGGAAGGGCCCAGTGGGCATTCATTCACTGTATACTTGTAACGTCCATGTGGGAAGAAAGTTGGCTAGACAATAGACAGATGAGGTGAGAAGAAGGGTTCTGAAGGAGGAAAGTGATAGTGTGTTTCATAGAACAGAGGGTTCAAAAAGACCTTATAGTGAGAATCTGGAGAAAGCCACATAATGGCCTGTTTTTCCTTGTTAACATATATTGGGAATAAGAATACACACTGCTAATAGGGTAGGGAACAAAAACCTAAAGGCACATCCTGAATAAGCTAAAACCTCCAGCCACACAAAAACTGATTTGTAAATTACTCCACTTAATTTCCCAGGTCATGATCGCCTCTCTCTGCAAGCAGTTTATGACAATCTCAATTAAGAGTTTGCTATAAAAATGAATGAATGAAGTGTTTCAGAACTGCTATGAGATATTAAAGATGAGTCACTTTTAGAAAGTGGTTTTGTTTCCTGTGTTCTGGATAATGCATTTGAGAATGCAGTTCCAGCTTCACCCATCACCCCATTGTGAAATCAAATTGAATGACTCTCTGCTCTTAGGATGATCGCTCATTCAAATACATTCAATAAATAAAGCCCAAACACAATGAGGCACTTTTCCTAGAGCATCCCAGAGAGCTAGGGCCTGGTCTCTTTCACTGTATGAAGCTAAGATTAAAGTAAATAAAGCATTCACTCACACTGTATAATATACAGTGACTTATTGTTTACTAAGCCTTACATGTACATTATCTCATTTGATCCTCACAAAGACCCTCATAATAAAGATATTATTGATTAATTATTACCATTTAGCATAAAATCTAGATCTTAGAGTGGTCAGTGATTTGTCCAAAGTCACACAGCCATCCAGGAAATACTTTAAATCTTTCTTCTGTCCTTTCCCTCCAGAATAGAACATATATACTTCTTAAGTTGAAAAAAAAAGAACAACAATATAATTAGTATAACCATTACTGAAACTAGGCAGAAACATTTAATTCATTTAGATATGCCTCTGGTAAATTTATAAATACTGAGGAATTCATTTTTCACTCTCTGAAATTCTTTGAATTCTGCCCTGGACAAAAGGTCATCCAAATACAATCCTTGTTGAGAGTTATGGAAATGAATGCAGCCTAAAAGAATATGGGCCAAATGTAGAGTAAAAATATCCAAGTAACTCCCAGTGCCATTTACTCTTGCTGCCTCAAATCCTTTTTTAAATTAGCCAGGTTATAAAGCATAAAAAATATAAGAATGTAAACTCTTGCCCTAAATTCAATTATCACACATCAGAGAGGGTCATGAGTGCAGTAGGTTAGAGAGCTAGTAAAATAAGACAAAAATAGGTATAGTGAGCAAGCCAGAGGGGCATGTTGGGTGGGGGAGAAAAAGAGAGAAAGTTTTCTTTTTATGCCTTTTTAATTTACATCTCCAAAACATATTGAAAATTGTCTGGAAAAAACAATAGAAAATAAAAATTTTTCCCAAATCTACATCCTTTCAGCCTCTAGTCTTAATCAGCCAGAAGTTAGTAAGAGAATAATTAGGAGACAAGGGATCAACTTAGCTTAAGTGAATCTGAGGTAAAAACTATGCTGAGTAGTGTCTAGGAATAGGGAAAAGTAGAATACCAGAAGCCTCATCTTCATGGAGAGAGGGGGAAGCAGAAGTAGAGAGTACCTCATTTTCTAACACAGCCATGCAAACCCCATTCTAAACCAACCAGGGCCAGCACACTCTTCTTCTTCAGGCTCACCTCTGCTTCCATCTTTCTCTTGGCTGCAGTCCCATCTGGACAGAGCAGACCCATGGGAAGTTACAGGTCTCCCACACAGGTTGGGTTCCCATATCTGGCTATTAAGGAGGCTTGAAAGGTTCTCAGGGCCCTTTTCCTCAAAGTGTCTAATTATTTTACCTCCTAAAGTATAGTCTATCTGTTGTGAATAGCTTCGAAGTTTAAAAAAAAAAAATAACAGACTTCCTTCTTTTGGACTTCTATTCTTGTGAGTCATGAAATTTGGGGAGCCATAATTATAGGAGGTGATATTTGAGGTGCTGAATTCTTCCATGTGCTCCTAATAACTAATCCATATCACCAAGTCATTCAAAATAGCAAATATTCTTCATTATTCTCTGTTGAAAACAGGAGACAAAAGTCATGATTCCATGGTTTGTTTTTCCAAAAGTGTGGTGAATCTGAATCAGGATTAATTACCTAGTGTTTTTACGGATCAGGGAATATCTTTCTAGCAATATTTATCTCTAATTTCAAACTTGACTTAAAAAAACAAAAATATATTCACTCATGCCCCAGGTTTTATAACTTTGTGCTAAAAGTCACCTTGAGGTCTTTAAGCTGTTTTAAGTGTTAGGACCAGTGGCTTCAGGAATGAGGTTTTGTTTAGATAGCACAAGACCTTTGTTGTTGATTGAAACCTGGCTTGATGCCTCTATACATCTAAATAATTATAAAAAATACATTTAAATGAGAAGCAGATGCTGTTTCCAGATTTCTATTTTCACTATACAGAATAAATAGAAGCTTTCATCTCTGCGTTTACTCTTTGAATATGGTGCTTAACACATGAATCATATTTAAAGTTAGGATGTTCCTTTCACAAAGGTAAAGGAAATAGGGGACCTCTGGAGTACACTCTCCTCCAAAACAATTTCTGCTACAAGAAAACTAAACAGGGTTACTCATTCGCCTTTACTCCTTCGTATGCTTCCATGTCTGGTACTAAGCCAGTAGGTCCAAATAGAACGGGGCATGCTGGTGCTGAATGTAAGGATGGCAGGCCCTGCTGGTGATGGGGAGCTTGTACTTGGCAGCAGACAGCAAACATACTGCAAATGTTCAACGTTCATCTTATCAGATGCAAAACCAATTAAAAAGAAACTATACCCAGGCAGGGAAATCAAGGACAGGACATCACAGAGTACTTTGGAAAATGGAGGGCAGTTTTCTTCATCTGTCATTATGTTCACACTCTAACAGGTAGGGTACGTTTTTAATTTCTCTTCTCAGCTAGGAAGTTATACACTAAGTTTTTGGGCCAGTTTTAAAGCATAAGATATTTGAATGAAGGAGCTGTGTAAACAAAGTTATCCACAACTTCAAAGCAAAGTGTGCCATGTGGAATGCACAGATTCCAAAACCAGGTCTTCTAAGCTGGTCGTTACAATGAGAAGAGCCAAAGCTGCTACCAAGCCTAATAGGAATTGACAAGCGATAAAACTACAATTTGACTTACTGAAATTCTGGTCTACTTTTTCTCTCTTACTATACCCACTGATGCCCTTCCTTTCATTTTGTAAGGATATCTCCCCTTGCTCACCATCTAAGACTAGCACACTGTCTGGCACATATAAGTTCTCAACAAATCAGTATTTGTGGGCTGACATCATGAGTGAATATAATTTAAATGTTTACTGACTGTTCTTAAATCAATACCATAGTTTGAATCCTATAAGTACACACAATGAATATTAAAATAGTAGTTGCCACTTAAGTAACACTTACCCATGTACCAGGCATTGTGAGTTTAACTTGCACTGTATTAAACACCCCAAATAATGTTATAAGGTATGTATTATTCTCCCTGCTTCATAGATGAAGAACTACAGATTCATTTAAGTGAACGAACCTGTCTAAGACTCAGCCAGCAAATGGCAATACTTCTTAGTTCATCTCACTCCATGCCCTTACATGTTCTCTAACCATGACATCATCACTACCTGCTGAGTTTCAACGATTTTGAATTTTGTGCTAATACAATATGTTATAGACTTAAATTGGATGCAGAAAGAAATATCAAGAATTCTACCAATTAACTAACCTTTGGGATAACAGAATCAGGTTTTCACTCCGTATGCAACAAACTATTCTTAGAATCAACCCAAGGATTCTGTTATGGTTTGGCTATAGACTGTCCCTGGAAGAGCTCATGTATTGACAATGGAAAATGTTCAGAGATGAAATAATTGAACCATGAGGGTTCTAATCTCAGCAGTAGAAAATCCATTGATGGATTGATGGCGTTATTGGGTGCTAAGGTAGGCAGGTAGGGTGTAGATGAAGCAGGTATGCCACTAGGAGTGTGAACTGGGGGACTACATGTTTCCCTCATCTTCTACATTTGCTCACTCTCTCTGATTCCCATCTCCATGCCCTGAGCTCCTCAGATGTGACCCAGTCTAATATGGACTGAAACCACAAGAACTGTGAGCAAATCAATCTTCCTTCCTCTATGTTGTGGCACTTAGGCATTTTGGGTCACAGCAGTTAGAATCCAAATGAACCTTGTGGACTTTTAACATAGAGAAATGTTTGAAGGGTTCAGTCATATGAAATATGTTGCTACAAAATAAACCAAGGAACATGCCCAGGAGTGCTATCACTGGGTCATATGGTAGTTCTATTCCCAATCTTTTGGGAAACTTCCACACTGATCTCCTTAAGGGCTATACTAGTTTGCAGTCCCACCAACAGTGTAATAGAGTTCTTATTTCCCCACAACCTCACCAGCATTTATTATTATTTGTGTTTTTTAAGATTGCCATTTTCACTAGAGTTAGATGGAATCTCAGTGTAGTTTTAATTTGCATTCCCCTGATTGCTAAAGATGTTGAGCATTTTTCATATATAAATTGGCCATTTGTACTTCTTTTTTTTTTTTCTTTTTTTTTTTTTGCGGAACTGAGGATTGAACTCAGGGGCATTCTACCTTCGAGCTATACCCCCAGACCTGTTTTTTTATTCTTTATTTTGAAACCGAGTCTCACTAAGTTGCAGAGTGCCTCATTAGGTAGCTGAGGCTGGCCGCGAATCCGGATCCTCTGGTCTCAGCCTCCCGAATGCTGGGATTACAGGCGTGCGCCACCACGCCGGCTGTACTTCTTTTTTGAAAATACTCTGTTCAGTTATATTGCCCACTTTTATTTGATTATTTTTTTTTAGTGTTAAGCTTTTTAAGTATTCTAGATATTAGACCTTTGTCTGATGGGCAAGTGGTGAAAATCTCCCATTTTGTAGGGACAGGAAGTGAAGTTATAAAGAGTGTAATAGTAAAAATAATGCTATGAATGTATACAAAACTACCACACTCCCCTTTCAGTAGCTCCTATTGGGCATGTTTATGGAGCAATTCTGATTATATTTGGTAGAGTTCTACTTCAACACAATGAATAAAATAGGATACTTTTCTGGCAGCATTTGAACCTTCAGTTGCTGGTTCTAGATGAAACCTGAATACATGGGACATCTGTTTATAGAATATGAGATGAAGCATAAAACTGAGCCATCTTTAAAGAACATGTTAAAATCATATTGTTTGTTGAGCTTATATGTTGGTCCTAGGTTGAAAGTGATACTCATTTTGTATGAATAAGCTTTTTCCCAAATCGTTGTGAAGAAAATTATTAGTGTATGAAAATATTGTATAAAAGGAAAAGATTCACTTGGATGTTTAAAGGCCACACATCCTAAAAACATCCCCACATGTTTTTAGGAACTAGTTGATAGAATTATCCCTTTAAACATCTGTAAAACTTAGAGGAAAGCATTTAAATTCTCCAAGCCTCAATATTTTTATCATAAAATGTAGGGTTGGATCTAGCTTATCTCAATATTACTATAGAATTAGAAATCTATGATTCTTTCAACCTACCTTAGACTGAGCAGTTACATGCACACTCACACTACAAAAGATTATATAAGAACCTCAGAGAGCATCTCTATATATTCCTAGGAAATAGTTTGACATGCGACCAAATTATAAATAGTTCTAGTTGTCTAACACATATAAGAAGGTAACAAGATTTTTCAACTTGGTGCTGAAATGATGATTATCTTATCCTTTTAAGTTTTTTCCCATTGTCCTGAAACATAGGAAATGGGAAGTAGAAATTCTGTGTATTTACTCCTGATGCTATCATCTATATTTGACATTCTAGAATAACAACATCTCCAGCAGCAAGTAAGATATGCATGTTTCAGAACTGAGAAACTTTTAAAATCCCCTTTTAAGCAATGTGGCCACAGAAGACTCTTAATAATTGATTATAATTGATTTTAACCTTGTCATAACCTGGGCAAATGGCAAAGCCAATCATCTTTGTCCAGATGGGGTATGAGAAAGAGCCCCCAGTCCACATCTTTAAAAGCTCCAGACATGAGCAGAAGATAAAATATTTAGTCTGCCAAAGCCTTGACCTCCCAATTCCAGCCAGTTTTGAACTTGAATTGATTTCCGACAAGGCATCTGGGAGATGATTACAACAAAATGCACTAAAGCTGGGCAGCCTTTATTTTAACATCCCAGCAGCTTAACCTGTTAATAACAGCAATTGTTTTAGATACAATACCAATTTCTGTAACCAACGCAAGAAATGGATAATAGCAGCACAGTCTCCAAGAAAGTACAATAAAAAGAGACAGAGAAGCACAGCTGGTCACAGAGGAGGTGCTGCCAAGCTCTTTCAAAGAAATCTCAGTTTTCAGGGACTGGGACATCATTATGGACCCACTAGTGCAGTCTCAAGAGATAAATATCTATAGCTGGCTCTAAATATGTATAGAAGTGCATACGTATAGATACCTATGTGTGTGTGTGTGTTCTCAGCAGGAGAGGGTTGCATGTTGAGACAAATACTGTAAGCCAGGGGATCTAGGATCATACTGTGTTCTGTTGATGAAAGCTGAGCTACCTTGGGCAAGTTACTTCACACCTCTGTGCCTGATTTGCTTTGCTTGAAATAACAATGCTCAATAAAACCTTAGTGTGAACCACAAAAGGGAACCAATATGTAACTATAAATTTCTAGTAGTCACATTAAAAAAGGAAACTTGAAGGCAAAATGACTTTCAATATCTTTCTTTGAGGATTGAGAGTATTGGATATTGAGCCCAGGGGCACATTACTAATAAGCTACATTCTAAGGTTGCTCCCTTTTTGTAAATTTTGAGACACCATCTTGCTAAGTTGAAGAATCTGGCCTCAAGTTTGCAATCCTCATGCTTCAACTTCCCAAGTAGCTGAGATTGTAGGTGTGAGCCATTGAGCTTGGCTTAATAACCTTTTTAATCTAATAAGACCCAAACAGTGTCATTTCAACGTGTTATCAATACAAAATTATTAATATAATATTTTACTTTTTTACTCTGTCTTCAAAAGCCAGGGTATATTTTATATTTATGGTATATTTCAATTCAGGTTAGCCTTATTCCAAGAGCTAAGTAGTCACATGTGGCTAGCAGTTACCATATTGGACAGCACGAGTTTGAAAAATGAGTAGGTTGGACTAATAATCTCTAATGTCTTCTCTAACTACAGCTGCCATGAGGATTCCAAATGTGGTTTCTGCTGCTTTTCATTTAAAAGCAGCTATGGGTTGAAAGTACAGATGCAGCCTGTGGATGGGTGAGATCAGGATGTCAGAGTGATTATATCTGTGTCCACAGTTTGAGCTTAGTACTGAGTAAGGCCTATGCTGATGCATGGACTTGGCCTCAGACCCTATTCATGGTCAATTGTGTCATACCAGTTGATCATAAGTGGGTAGGGTCAGTAGCAGAGTGGGTAGACCCATAAAATTTCATGATGTAGTCCAATATGTTTAGGAAATAAAATAATAATATCCTCCTTTTAAGCAGTATTTATATACCATTTTTGTCATATAAATGAGGTCATTTAATTATCGCAACCACTCCTTGAGGTAAGACTTTTTAACCTTATTTAACAGATGAGCAACTGAGCCTCAAAGAAACAAATCAGCCTGCCTAATTTCAGATCCTAGAAAAAATCACATATGGATGGGAACCCAGGATTTTCAGACCCAAAGCCAGACTCTTAATGACCATGAGGTACTATGTTTACAGACAAATGCCAGAATTTAATCTCCTTTCTCACTCCTACAAGGGTTTCCCAAATTTAAGAGATAATGAAGGGGAGGCATAGAAAGACTAAAGAAGTTTCTTTCACTTTTAGCAACAGAGAAAGTCAGAAACAGTAGATGAAAATCATAAACATACCAGGTAATAACATTCCAATAAATATATATCTCCCTCCTCTCCCTGTTCTTAATACAAAAACAGAAAGAAGAAAGGCAGGAAGAGGAAGGAAGGCAGGAAGAGAAAAGAAGGAAGGAAGGAAGGAAGGAAGGAAGGAAGGAAGGAAGGAAGGAAGGAAGGAAGGAAGGGCATGGGGAGAGATTCACCAAGTACTTCTGGCATTTCAGTAGCATCTCAAGGCTCTGGCCAGAGAATCCTGGCAACATATTTCCTCCTTTGAACATGATTTGCACCTATGTGATCCAAATTCATATCAAATTACACAAATTACACCTTCTGGCAGCTGAACACATCATTTCCGGTAAAATGTGGGGGAAACTCCCTTCACGTTGAGTATGCCTATGCTTAGAGACCCATCCTCAAATACAGACTGCCATCTTATCACCAAACTTTCAGTGTTAACAAGAAAGGATTCAATTACTAAGATTTTATTTATTTTAAATATTTTAACACCACATATTAATTATTTATTTTTTCTTTCTACATGGGGGAAAATAGCGAGGCATGGGAAATAGGACTAAATAGAGGTATTTCTTCTGTTATAGTATGTGGGATTATTTTTCTTTTTTCTGATATCTGAGGTTATAGAGAGAGTTCAAATCAGATATTTGAGGAGTAAAGCTTTTCTTCTAAAATATTAGGTGCATTGTTAGCTTTATTTAACACTAACCTTCCCATACAGAACTTTGGGAAATGTCCAGTAGCCAATCTGTTGTCAGCTCACTGCAACTGGGCCATTATGTGCCCATCACCTGTGAACTGTGTGCTAGAAAAAAATCTAACCATCTCTGTTCATTGTATCTTAACATTAGGGGTCACTGATACCATGGCTGCAAGAAAACATTTTTTTTTCTATTTGGCCAATTGTGTGCTATTATTTCATGTATACAGCATGATAACTATATATGTATATATATGTATATATAAAAACTGCACGTATGTGTGGAGAATACATATATACATGTGTGTGTGTGTGTGTGTGTGGTGTACAAGTGTTGTGCAAGTATATATATTATATACTTACTGTCACTTACTCTGTGCCCAGAACTGCTTTGAATAATGTGGATTATGATCTTCATTAAATAGGAACTCACCCCCATTTCACAGCTGGGGAAATTGAGGAATATAATGCTTTTAAATAATACTAATCCATATATTTTATTCTTTTTTTTCTTATCATGATCTTCCAAAACAGTCCTTAGTCTCCATCCAGCCATACATACAACCTTATCTCGGCTGGTCTCTCCACTATTCTTCTACTAATCATAAAGTTCCATGTTTCATGGTAGTAAAGGGGAATAAGTTCATGTATTTTATTGGTTATTTATTGTTACATGACAAGTCACAACAAAAATCTGTGGGTTAAAACAAAACAAAACAAAACAAAACTATGAGTGTTTTACCACAATTTAATTTTAAAATATTTTAAAGTTTTAAGTAAAACTTTAAGAAAATTTATGTCTTCATCATTCTATATATCAACAACTTAGACTGAGCTTAGCTACAGAACTCTTCTGCTAGACGTATAGGGTCCATTGAAACAAATATGGTTGCCTAGTGCCTCAACAGGGCTGGTTGGCCGAAGAGAGCCTTACTGATATGTCTCACGGTTAGTGCTATCTGTCAGATGGGCTGCATTCCTCCAGCATGCTCGCCTATGCTTCCTAACATAGGAACATTGTTCCAAGTGCTAATCAGAAGGCACGTTTAAATTCTCTGCTTGACCGGACATGGTGGCACATGCTTGTAATACCAGTACTGGGGAGACTGAGATAGGAGAATTACAGGTTTGAGATCAGCCTCAGCAACTTAGGGAGGACTTGTCTCAACATGAAAGAAAGAAAGAAAGAAAGAAAGAAAGAAAGAAAGAAAGAAAGAAAGAAAGGAAGGAAGGAAGGAAGGAAGGAAGGAAGGAAAGAAAAGAAAGAAAGAAAGCTGGAGATGTAACCCAGAGGTAGAACACCCCCCACCCCGGGTTCAATCCCCAGTACCTACCCCCAATAAAATAAAATAAGAACAAATAATAAAAATTTAAAAAAAAACAAAATCTCATCTTATATGACATCTATTGGTATCTTCTTGAGCAAAGAAAATCTCATGGTTAAGCCAGGATGAAATTTGGAAGGACATATGCAAGGGCATGGAACTCTAGCAATAGAGCACACAATAAACACCTTAAGTATTCTGTCTTCTCTTTTGACATGGTTAAAACAACTGAAATCTAAATAGAAGATTGAAAGAGAAGAAAATCCAAATTTCCCAATAAGCCAAAAATATATCAAATTCTAAATTTGGCCTTCAGTTTCAGCCTCAGATGTAAATGAATATCTATCAAGTCTTATATTTCCACTGAAATATATTTCTTTTCATAGCATGTTTTGGAAAAATGGCTGCCTGTTTTGTATTTAAATAAAAACCAATATTTCATTTGAGGGCACAACAATATTAAATATTTTTACAAGATCCTACTAGATGATGATGATAGTGAATACTGAATTTTTGCCAAGGGAACTTTTATTTTACTGAATAACTAAAATTACAATTAGATATGCTCGTCTCCTGTTGAAGTAATGAACAATGGTGTGTCTGAGAGAGAAATTCAAAGTGCATCATTTATCTTATCCTATTTTCAATTAGGCCGAATAAAGGATAAAGTTGGTTCCAAACTACATCACAGAAACAGGGTGAGTAAATTTATTATACCACTAGAGTGCTAATCTTAGCAGATGGTAGAAAAAATATTTTTAGCATGAAATATGCTAAAGCAATAAATCTGAACAAGGTGGATCTTATTAACTAATATCTCCCCAGTGTGATGTAAAACTGCACGGCAACTCAGCATTCTTTATGGAGTATGTGTGAACATGGTTAGATATGGTCCTTGGTGAGAGGAGAGGAAAACAACAAAAATGAGGGGCAAATAAGAAAATAAACCACACACACACACATGACACTGCATTGAATTTTTTAAAAAGTGAAGCTTCTGTGGTGGCATATGCATGTAATCCCAGTGCTGAAACAGGAAGATTGTAGTTTCAAGACCAGCCTCAGCAATTTAGCTCAGCAACCTAGTGAGACCCTGTTTTGAAACAAAACAAAATAAAGAAATGACTGTGCTATATGTTAAATGCTCTTAAATTTTACTTTTGAAGTTATACTGACTCAAGTCTTATCAATCCCCCATTTGGGAATTTTCCAAAGTGGAAAATGCACAAGTCTCTATTAGATCAGTGTTAGAATAAAAGTGTTCATACACAATCAGACACATTATTACAGATCACCATTAGCCAAAGCAAACATTTAAAAAGGGAGTACAGAAAGGAGGCTCTTAAAAAATGTGCTCTGGCTGGGTGTGGTGATGCTGTAATCCTGGTACTTAGGAGGAAGAGACAGAAGGATCATCGCAGGTTCCAGGCCAACCCTGGGAATTTAGCAAGGTCCTCAGTAACTCAGCAAGACCTTTTAAAAATTTTTAAAGGGCTGGGGGTATAGCTCAGAAGTAGAGTGTTCCCCTGGGTTCAATCCCTAGTACTGGGGGAAAGAAAAAGAGGCTCTGGCTCAGTACACCTGAATAAGAGCTCTTAATCCCATGAATGTACTTAGTTCAGGGCTCATCAAGATCCAATTGCTAAGCCCAAGCAAATATATCAGGTTGATTTGTGAGAATAAACAGTGTGCAATACTCAAGAGTTCTACTTTCAGAGAAAGATGTGCAAAATGGAAGAATAAGACATAGAGCAAAAGCTTTGATGTGTTTCAGAAGTCTGACTGAGAGGTCATTGAAATAGATTTTTTCCATAGTGATCACAAATTATAGGGTTTTTTTAGCCATATCATATTGATTAACTTTCATATCTCAAAGAAGCAATATGTTCCAACAGATGAAAGTGTGGTGAATCTGTGGTCAAGAAACAAGGAATTCATGCCCAAATCTGCTACTAACCTTCCATGTGACTGAGCTCATACACTTTTTTTCTTGAATTTAAATTAATTATTCACAAAATAAAGACTTGGGCTCTAGTGTCACTGTATTAAAAATAAGTGTGAAGGTGAAGAAATGAATCAGAACCATTAGAACAAGTCGCGTTAGAACTCAACAAACAGGGCCCAGTGACTCAGGAGTCTAGGCATTTCTTTTTTTTTTTTTTTTTTTTGGTACTGGGGATTGAACTCAGGGGCATTCTACCTCCAAGCTATACCCCCAGCCCTATTTTTTACTCTTTATTTTGAAATTGAGTCTCACTAAGTTGCGGAGTGCCTCTCTAGGTAGCTGAGGCTGGACGCGAACCCGGATCCTCCAGTCTCAGCCTCCCGAATGCTGGGATTACAAGCGTGTGCCACCACGCCCGGCTTGCCT